>JAZHYW010016718.1:0-177931 GCA_037355805.1 Ixodes ricinus
TAGACACTCACCTCGAATACCGTACGTCTTTTACTGGTCGGATTCTCACAAAAATTTTAAGTGTAAATTTAAAAAAAAAAACGCCCTAAATAGGTCTGTTTATATTTTCATTTTGTTCTTGCTTCTTCTTCTTCTTCAAACGATTATTTACAGACCAAATGAATGAGCGCCCCATGCGCTTTGCCAGCGTTCTTTATCTCGTCGTTCTATGTGTCCCTGGTGTTACCAGGGGCAGAGAGACGTCGGGCGGCGGCGATGTTTGGCTCGTAGTGCTTGAGCAGCCTGGAGCCGAGTGGGGGCGCCTGCGGGTCCTCTAAAGGAGATCGCCTGGAATGCCACCAGGACACGACCATGGTCAGGGAGCGGATGGGGGTTGAGCCACTCAGTAAGAGTGGAGGGGGGGAGGTGAGAGGGTTGGAGAGCGCGCGAACGCGGGCTGTTGAGTGGAGTGGGCAGTCCTACAAAAGATGGGGGAGACTAGCAGGGAATGTGGCAGTGGGTACACTGAGGGTTGATGTGGACCTGGGGATACATCTTTGCAAGCAGGAGGGAGCGAGAGCGCCCCGGGACCGTCGGCTGTAGAAGGGAGGGTCCGTGGCGAGTGAGGCGTGGTGGAGAGGGGAAGTCAAGGGGGTTAGCCTGAGTAGTCAGATAATGACGCCGTTACTGGCGTGTTCCCGCCGGGCTTCGTGTGAATCGTGAAAGGAGCCAGGTGTGAGTTCGGTATGCAGGAAAAGTAGGGGCCCCGCCTGCGCGGAGAGAAGTTTAGCGCGCAAGTCGGTGAGCCCTTTCATTGCCGGGTATGCTCGCTGTGGGCGGGCACCCAGTCGATGAGGGGATGGGTGGCCGGCTGTCCGGATAGAAATGGCTGCTCCCGGATGAATCAGAATAGCGATGGCAGATGATGGAGATGAGTGGCGGAGAGCACGGATGGCTTCCTGAGAATCTGTATATAATACGATTCTTCTTGCTTGCTTGAATGAGACTTGAATAATGTCTATAGCGGTGTAAGTTTCAACATATGTTCAGTCGCTGATTTTTGACGGGCCATTAATTGTAGCTTGTAAATTTAATTTGAGACACTCAGCAATAAGTGGCTGAACCTATCAAGTTGGAACTTACCTATAATACTTATTTTACTAGTCCCATTTACACATTAGAATTACAACTCTCTACTTCAAGTATTAAAAATAAATAAAAACTGACCAATTTCTGGCATTTTTTATCGTTTTTTTTTTTTTACTTGAGTTCAGGTTTATACTTTTTGTGTGAAAATCCGACCAGTAAAAGACGTATTCAAAGGAAGTTTTAATTGATACGGCGAGTCCCTGATTTTGCGGGTGATTTTAGAGTCGAAACTTTCTTTTGAATCACCCTTTTACACCAAGATTTAAAAAAAAAAGTGATAGTTATCTATAACAGACTTCCCAAATGAACCTAATCTCTGCAAAACGAAGAGTAATTTTGGGGGGCTTCTTGTGGATAGGTTTTCTCACGGAAATGAGTCCCACAGAAGTTCACAATAATGTGTCTTCGTTTAGCGAATATTAGGCTTAAAACGGGTGTCTCTTATAGAGAATTATGTAATTTTTTTCTTTTATTTTTCGATCCAGGTCACATTATTTTTTCAAACTTTCTCATTTTTAATGAGTGGCTAGTCTCACATTCAGACATATTTTCAGCTTTTTGCGACTCGTAAATTTTGGTGAGGTCCGAAAACTCGGGTTTACATTTCTCTATCGGACCCTGCACTTTTCAACCGTTGAAAGATAAAATGGGTAGCGATTAACAATAGTGGCGAGTACTCGACGTTCCCCTGTTTTCTTGGCACCGTCTTGGCATAAAGCTAAGCGACTCCTGCATTTGCAGAAACAGTTGCACTGCATTTATTGCGCTTTCTGCAGGTGGCCCAAGAAGCCCACTCACCGCTGTGAACCACTCACTGCTGTGGACCACTAAACACTGAAGGCTGCTCACCACTGTGGAACACTCTGTCAAGTCAAAGGTATTGAGTGTCCTTTATAGACCCTTTCAGGCACCATTTCATGGGCGCCGCCATCTTGACGTCACGTGACCCTGCCGCCATAATCGACCTTCTGTTCCTCGCCATGTGTGCTGCGCCGGCCGCCACAGGAGCTTTGTTTTCGTGTTCTTTTACGTTGCGCATTGAAATCGTGTGTTTTCTTTAGGTCTTTTCGATATTTCGGGCTTTAATTTAATATCTATATTCGAACATAGCTCTTGTATTTTCTTATGTATAGAACGGAATCGGTCAGCTAATGAATTGACGATGCAAGATTATGACCTAGGCTTCAGAGACCATGTAAGTTCATCACATTCTTTCGTTTTTTTCGCTAATAAAGGGCAGTCAACACGATTGTGACATATAGAAATTTCAACTGACGCAGTAAGGCTATCGCAGTCGTGTTTCCGCTGCATGTGCGCGCTTTAGGCATCGTTTCCGTAAGTAAAAGTCGAACGGCACGTAAGCGCTTTAGCGAGCGACGGCGAGAACCACTATAGTCAGCGACGAAGATTTCTCACAGTCACCCGTCGCGTCGCTCGGTTTTCGGATTTTTAAAAAACGTCGCTCACCGTCTTAGTCGCTTGCATCCGTCGCTTTCATGCGGTTGGCCTCGTCGCGCGATTGACTCAGCGACAGCGAAGCGGGTCGCCGTCGTTTGTCTTGCCGCTTGCTAAATCGCTTACATCCGGTTTAACCTCGTTTAATTTCGATGCACACAGCACTGAACCATTGGCACCTCGATATTAAGTATAAACCGTATGCAAGCGATTTGGCGAGCAATGAGGCAAGCGACGGCGACCCGCTTCGCTGTCGCTCGGTCAATCCCGCGACGGGGCAAACCGCATGGAAGAGACGGGAGCAAGAGACCAAGATGGTGAGCGACATTTTCTAGAAATTCAAAAACCGAACGACGCGACGGGTGACAGTGAGAAATCTCCGTCGCTCGTGTCGTCGCTTGCTAAAGCGCTTACATGGCGTTCGGCTTTTACTCACGGAAACAGTGACTAAAGCGCGCACATGCAGCGAGAAGCATGACTGCGATAGCCTTACTGCGTCAGTTGAAATTTACATATGTCGCAGTGGTGTTTACTGCCCTTTATTAGCGACAAAAACGAAAGAATGTGATGAACTTACATAGTCTCTGAAGCCTAGGCCATAATCTTGCATCATCGATCCATTCGCTGTCCAGTTCCATACCATAAATAAGAAAATGCAAGAGCTATGTTCAAATATAGATATCAAATGATTAAATGAAAGCCTAAAATATCGAAAAGACCTAAAGAAAACACATAATTTCAACGCGCAACGTAAAAGAACACGAAAACGAAGCTCCGGTGGCGGCCGGCGCAGCACACACGGCGAGAAACTGAAGGTCGACTATGGCGGCGCGGAGGGCGCGCCGACTGGTGGCAGCTCCAGTAACTGACTCCGTGAAAGCGTCTATAGGCAAAACAAAAACGCAAGAAATGAGATTGATGGTGGCGCATCCATTAATGAGCAGTACCTTTGTTGACTTGTTAGGAAAGGGAAAGCATGTTGGGTAGACAGTTTCATCTTGCACTTTTGAACCGTTCAAAGATGAAGTGAACAGGCATAAAGCTGAGTCACTCCTGCGTTTGTAGAAACTATCACATTGCATTTATTTCTCTTTCTGCAGGTGGCTTATGCGGCCCCCTCACTCCTGTGAAGCACGCACCACTGAACTGCTCACCACTGTGGGCCACTCACCACTGTGGAACACTGTCAAGTCAAAGGTATTGAGAGTCCTTTATACGCAAAACAAAAACACGAGCAATGAAATTGGAATTGATGGCGGCACATGCATTAATTAGTAGTAAGTTTGTTGACTTATTAGAAAAGGGAAAGCATGTGGTGTAGACAGTTGCATCTTGCACTTTTGAACCGTTCAAATATGAAATGAGCAGTGATCATCGCTAGCACCTCCTTTTTAGTCTCTTTGATCTCTTTCACTTCCAAACATATGAAATATCTTGCAGAGTGCATACTGCATGTTTTCAGTTTATGGCCGACGACATCTGCTGTCACTCTTTTTTTAATTGTTAAAGTGTAACATTTCCCCAGCGAATGTAACAAGGTATTCACATTAATTTTTTTTTTAAATATAGGTAATCTAGGGAATGATAAAGATGTGGAGGGACTTTGGGTTTTTTGCTCTAGAATACATTTGTTTTGTATGCCCAGAGGTGTTGACTTTGCAAAACTTAAAAGTTCAAACTGTCTTTTTTTTTTTTGCGAACATTACAAATTTTGATGTTTGGCCAGTGCATACAAGTCTCACTGCAATCAAAGCTAACACACACGGTTATAAAGTAGCTCGAGGAATTGTGGTAATGGCATGGCTTCATAATGTCCTGAAGTTGTGGAACGTACTTGACTAGATAGTATTTACCTTTTGTCTGTTGCAGAGATTCTGAGGATCCTCGCTCTCCCGTACCAGTAGAATGATGTACGAGTGCAGTATTTGCAAAACTGTCATAACAGGATTGTCTCAGTTCAAGAAACATGCAACATTGCATAAAAATGAAAGCAACCTGCACATCCAGTGCCCATTCCAGTTATGCCGCAGAATGTTTCGGAAGATCAGTTCTTTGTACAGTCACATGTCTAGGATGCACAGCAGGCAAAGTACAACTACCATTACCTTCAGAGCATTATCATTGACCTGCAAGATTGACACATGTATACAAGTCTGTAGGGATGCAAAAACTCTGATGAGCCACCTCAAAGGGCATATAACTGAAGGCAAAAGGGTTACATGCCCTTTCGTAGCTTGCAAGCGTTCATTCACAAACAGGTCTACATTTGCATCCCATGTTTCAAGGTGCCATGGCCGTAGTTTTTGGGCACATGTTGCAGGTACTGACAGAGAAAGTGTGCCCACAGTACAGCATGATGAAGGATGCGCCCTTGAAACAGAATCAAGGTCAGCTCAATTCCCGTTTTCTGCAGTACAGAGTACCAGCTCGGAAACAAACTCATCTGATGGACTCCCAATGGAAGGCTGTAGCACGGCACATGAAAAGAGCGAACGAGGAATGACTGATTATCCAGAAGGCTACGGGCATCAGCATAGTCAGATTGTGGATGCAGTTGGGCGTTTTTACTTGCGCCTTCTTTCGGAATGTTTGCTGCCATCGAGAACCGTACAGCTTATATCAGAAGCATTGTTTGACCTGCAAAGCAGTAGCCTAGACCTTATGGTAGACGCAGTCAGACAAAAACTCCAAGAAGACGGCTTAAATCACGATGCTGTCAAGGCCGTAATCAGTAAGATGTTGGAAAGTGATGTGCTTACTGGTCTTCACAATAGCAGCGGTATTTTTCGTACATCTTATACCCGCACAAGCTACTTCAAAAAACGTTTCTCCTATGTGGAACCAGTTGCTATACTCCTGGGACAGAACAGGAAGAAGCAGGCAGCTCACTTCCATTATGTACCGCTAATAGAAACTCTTAAAGTACTGTTGAAGGACAAGTCAGTTCAGCGGCAGTTCATGACTCCAGATGTTTCTCAGCCGGGTGTCTACAAGGACTTCACAGATGGAAGTGTTTTCAAGTCAATACCACTATTTCACGACCACCCCGACGCTCTGCAGTTGCTTCTTTTTCAAGATGCATTCGAGGTGGTGAACCCTTTGGGCTCTGCAAAGAAAAAGCACAAAATTCTTGCCGTCTACATGTTACTTGGAAACCTGTACCCATGGAATAGAAGTCGTATGCACTCTATTCAATTGTTGCTCCTATGCAAAGAAGGTGACTTTTCATTCTTTGGTCAGGACAAGGTATTTGCTCCTTTGATTGGTGACATAAGGAAGCTGGAAGCTGGATGTGTTATGGTTGAAGGTGGCACTCCTATTTTAGGCACTGTGGTAGCAATCTTGGGTGACAACCTGGGAAGTCACACTGTTGGTGGCTTTACTGAGAACTTCAGCAAGGCTTCATACGTATGCCGGTTTTGTTTAACAAAGAGAGAAAAATGTTTGACAAGGAAAGCCTGACTGGACACTTGGAGCTGAGAGATCCAGTTAACTACAATGAGGCTGTGAAAACTCTCGCTGTAGACAACGCTCTTGCTGCATGCCAGGGCATAAAATTTGACTCCGAATTCAATCGACTAAAGTACTTTCATGTCTGTGCACCTGGACTTCCTCCTTGCTTAGGGCATGATCTTTTCGAAGGTGTGGTGTCTTACGATCTTGCTCTGTATTTGAATTACATCATCAAACAGTGCCAATGGTTATCGGTTGAGGAGCTCAACAAGAGAATACTGTTGTTCAAATTCAAAGGAGCAGATGCGAATGACCGACCACCAGATGTCAGCTGTGGCAAAAAGCTCAGTGGCCATGCTGTTCAAAATTGGAACCTTTTAAGGTTCTTACCTCTGTTTATTTTTGAGAAGGTCTGTGTAGATGAACCAGTGTGGGAGCTAGTAGTCATGCTAATTGAAATTGTTCAATTGGTGTGTGCACCACAGATCACAATGCCCATGATCATGAGACTGAAAGATTTGATTGAAGATTACCTTTCTCAGAGAATTGACCTTTTCCCAGATGCTCCTCTCAGACCGAAGCACCACTATCTGCTTCATTATCCATACTTAATAACTCAGTTTGGGCCACTTATTAGGTTATGGACAATGCGGTGCGAAAGCAAACATAGCTTTTTTCGACAATGCTTGCGAAATGCCCAAAACTTCAAAAATGTCACGCTCACACTTGTAGAAAAACACCAGCTTCTTCAAGCATACAGAAGCAGTAGCCAGTTGTACCAAGAGCAATTTATATTTGAATCCAGTTTTGTGTTTTGCCCCAGTCTCTTCAGTAGTGAAATTCAGAAAGCCATTAGCGAGTTTGGCTTCCAGAAAAAGGAGGTTTACTGCTCCTACCGCACCGAGTACAGGGGCATAACGTACAGGAAGGACATGGTCTTAGTCTTGGCTCGCAACGATAGCCGGCTAGTGTTTGGCCATATTCTCTTCATTTTATTGCAAGACACTACTGTGTGCTTTCTCTTACGCGTCATGCAGTCTGTCGTGGATCCTATGACGAGTGTTTATAACTTGCTCAACAAACAAAGTGGGCCACTGAAATGTGTATCTCTTGACAACGTTCTTGACTGGTACCCATTGGAGCCTTATGAATGTAGATGGTCACAATACCCTGTTGTTGTGCTTAAACATTCAATCTTAGACATTGTTTAGTGGTTTCTTTTTTCTTTGCAGTGCAAAGTGTTAAAATGGACTTGGCATCATCTGTAAGGAGTTGGCTTCCACAACTTAAAGAGGAGGATGTCGAAATTACAGCTACGAAGCTGAAAGACATAGGCATAAAATGTCTAGAACACTTGAGGTATGTGCGAGAGTCAGACTTGGAGTTTTTAGCCCCTGTCGAAAGAAGAATTCTGCTTGAAAAATTCTCTGAAGTCAGCCCTCCAGCTTCCTCTACAGCTCCAAGTGGCCATTTTGGCGATGGCCTTTCCATGGCACCCAACCGGCGCAGTGAATGGGCTGAGAATTTCAGCATTCCTTGGGAGATGTTTCCACCTAGTTTGCTTCAAGCTTGCAAAGACCAGCAAAAACCCACAAAAGGAGACATGCATCAGGTGGTGAGAACATTGAGTTCTTTGATCATTGATCAACATCCATCACCTGGCCGACACAACTTGAGAATAATCGCAGCAAAGATTGCTGATAAGTTCCCCTCATCATTTCAAGATACATTGCAGGGCACAGTCGTTGGTTCAGGAATAGAAACTTTGATGTGGAAGCTTGAAAACTGTGTGAATAACAAGAAGAGGTCAGCACCACAGCTGCTACCGACTGAAATCATTGATGACCCAGATTCCTTCCAGCCACTAAAACGGTCTGTTCGTGACTCCTATGGTTGTGTAGCCTGGCAGCCGGAACTTCCGCATGGCGAGACTGTTCACACACAGGCAGAAAAGAGGCAACGTCTCTTGGTGGAATACACTAAGCTTCAACCAGATGAACGCCTTGTTAATGACCTTATGCTACAAACGTTCCCTTCACAAAGAAGTAGCATCAACAACTCCAGCTCTGTTGGACATGTGAAGGAAAATTGGCCTTTCTTGTTCAAGGAAGAATGCCTTGTGCAGCATGCAAAGCAACTTCTTGGCGATGAAGTTGTCAGGGCAATCGAAGTCAACATGGAAAAAGTGGGATTGCGTGTGTACCGTTACGCATACAGCCAGCTCAAATTGCCACGCGTAAAGAAGAGTTTGGAACAGATTGAGGAAGCAAAGCGTCGCCTTCAGTGTGTGGCACCCGAACATGAAAGTGTACTCCTTCTTCTTCTTGCACTGTTCAGCGAGGACGAGGAAGTGGTCTACAAAATCGTGGAGGTAGGTGTGGTTTTTTTTTTCAGCTTAGAACATTCAAGGCTGGAGGCAATGCATTCCTCCCGAAAATTTGTCGTGAATTTAAACACTTGGAGGGATGCCTTCAAGAAAAAATTTCCCTCAATGCTCACCCGATTGATTTGAAGGGTTGTAAAATTGTTAAAATGCTGTCATCTCCAACTTGGGCCTGTATACACACAATTACAAATCAATGTCAGGCTTGTATTTTCTAATGATTCATGAACCACAAAAGGTGGCTAGAAATACCAGAGACTGCAGACGAGCTGGTGAACTATAAACTTCTTGAATGCCCAATACCCAGGAACATAAGAAGGTAGACGACACGGAGATCTGGGCTCTCGTCTCCTTTCTTGTTGCTTGATCTAAGGTTTTCAAGATGCACAAATGTGTCTATCCTTGCATGTGAAGGGACATTTTATGTAGGCAGTAAACACTATTGCCCAATGGTTATAACATTGGTAATGGTTATGTAACAAAAGGAAACAAATATGACTCAATCAGCCTCAAGTTGGAGTCTAGAAATGCTCACATACATGTAAACCAATAGTGCTGCATGTTCCTAAGCTAGACGTGCCACACAACCAATACCGTTAACACGACTTTTGTTTGGGCTAGTTGGTTCTTACTAGACATGATTAAAATAGCACAAACTTGACAAGGACAACAAAGAAGGCACGTGTACAACAGGACTGGCGCTTCATGATTAAAATAGCGCAACTTGACAAGGACAACAAAGAAGGCACACGTACAACAGGACTGGCGTTTTCAGCCCAGTCCTGTTCTACGTGTGCCTTTGTTGTCCTTGTCAAGTTTGCGCTATTTTAATCATGTCCAATACCGTTAAATTTTACCGGCAATTTAAAGCAGGGTGAAATAGCTGGGAGCAACCAATTTGTCAGGTATATTGAGAATTGTATTTTATAGGGTCCAGTTTTTCTTTTCTTAAGGAAGCTGTGAAAGCTTCACAAGTGTGGTCTGTGAAGGTCAGTTATACAGCCAGGAGGCCATAGTATATGGTCCTAATATTTGCGACAGGACAGATGATTAACTGAAAGTGGACAAAAAAATGTTTTAGTTATTGAATAAATATACGGTGTTAGTATAAATTTGCTGAGTTTAAAAAAAACCACTCAATCCGGCAACTTATGAAGTTCAATAAGCCTTGGGCTTGGGCTTGTAGGTTTTTCTTTCTTTTTGTTCTGCGCTGCTAAGGTTTACAAACTGGGACAATGAAGGACAACGCGCACATGTAAACCAGTTGTTCGTTATGCCTTCCGTGTCTGTGTGTCGTCCTTCATCGTCCCAGTTTGTAAATCTAGCACCGAACAAAAATAAAAAGGAAATAAGACTTATGAAGACCTGGAGCGTGTGGGAAGCATTGTGATATTCTAAAAAATACCACTCGTGCAACGGGTGCAATGCTAGCGGAGCAAAAACGCAGATCATAATGTCCTCTCTGTTTGCCTTTCATTAAAGGATGGGGATCTTATAATGGTAGTGTTTGATGTACTTTTAATTAAAATATATGTGGGTCTCTTCTGACAATTCACAGGAAACTGCAGGGGACACAGATCTTGGAGACATGCCTGCCACGCCAAGCATTTGCATAAAAGGTTAGATCAAGATTGGTCTTCCTTGTCGTCATGTGACATTCATTGTGCTGCTTGCTTTTTTATGCAGGACCGAGCCTTTTTATGTCCGCAGAATTCACCGTGTGCATGGATGGAATCGCCTTGACCACTACGTGCCACAGAGCTGTTGCATCGAAGCTTATGTTCCTGCTGTACTTCGTCCTCAATGTGGAGTATCCGCCTGAAGTAGCCCTGACAATGGAGTTTGTTCAGAGGTGAGGATGCCAGACTACTTTGTCGCAAGGCTTGGTTTGCCCAAGGGCTCACAGCGTTACATGCTGCTGCAATTTACTCAAATGTGATGAATTTGTCCAAATCATTGTTAAAAGCTCGTTTGTTTTGCTTTGCTGCATATAATTATAATTTTACTTTACAGGGCCATCGCTGGCATCAATCCAGATAAAAGCTCAAAGGCTCGGAAAACATCAAGGAAACGGCATAGTCTCTCACCAAAGGTGGCGGCTTTGGCAAATGCTTTAGAGAATTATGCATTTTAAAGTTTGACGTTCTGTTCAATGCCAAAGCTTTTTTAAAAATGTAAGAATTTTAAAAGCTGGGTAACCTTTTTAGGGCGCAAGGTAGCGTGTTTTTGTTTTATTACAATAAAAATTACAGTTGACATACTTGCCTCTAGTGTAATTTTTGCTTCTCACCCTATTGCCGACCCCACCCATACTCCAGCAGAGGTTGTCAGGGTGGCGGTACGTTTCACAGTTAAACCCGTTTTCTATGTATTCAGTCAAACAGACCAAACCAAGCTTTACGTGAAAGAAGCAGGACATCTGAAGGAACCATTCAGGCCTGTTTTTTAGGGGCTGGCCAGCTGCATAACTTGGGCAACAGTATTATCGCAGAACCAGTATTTTTACAGGTTTGTGCGGTTAATTTACAGGCAACAGAAATATCGCAGAACCTGTATTTTTACAGGTCTGCATGGTTAATATACAGGCAACAGAAATATCGCAGAACCTGTTTTTTTACTGGTCTGCATGGTTAATATACAGGCAACAGAAATATCAAGACCTGTATTTTTACAGGCTTGTGCAACAGGAAGCTGTGAATTTAAAGAGCTTTCAGTTTTTTTCTTGCAGAAACAGAAATTTTGTGAAATCACAAAAAGATTTAAAACAGACTTTCTTGGTGAAAGGACATAAAAACAGAAAACAGGAAAACAGAAAATGTAGGTCAAAAAGTTGACATGTTTTTTCTGTAGTTTTCAGAAAATATTTTTTACAGTGTGGTCCACCGACTGAAATCAGCTTTGCATCAACTCATCTGTATTGTACATTCGAATACTTTACAATTAAACACAAAGTTTGGATTCTTATCACAAATATAAACACTGTTTGTTTTTGTAGGTTATAGGTATCAGGATTATATGAAACACAAGTATGAAGAAATATAAACACATCCGCAGAACTCCACCTGGTTAGGTAAGCAATATGAAACTTGTACTTAATAGACTTTAACCAATTTCTTCTTCGTGCATGACGCCTCAAAGCCGGCTCGGCTCCTTGTTCGCGGGTGAATGTATGTGGCCCCAAAATGTTGCAATTTGTCGTTATTTTCTTCTTCATGTCAGTATTGTTTATTCTTCTTTTTGTGTCAGGCGCATCGTATTCCGTATATATAGCTGCTTGGCAGCGTTCAAGTGTATCGGTTCAGGTTGTGGCGCCTAGTTTGTTTGTGCCAGGATTCTAGACAGAGCCGTTTCCTCTAGTTTCTCTCTGTTGAGGATACAACTGCTGCTGAAGGCTATGATGTGGCCATTCTTCTCAACACGGTCCTCCAGCGCGTTGCCTTGAATGACTTTCTCCGCAACGCGCTGGCGAAACATGCTGAGAAGACCGGCCACATCATCACCTCCGACAGCAGTACCATCGTGGACAGAGAAAGAAACTGGAGGAAATGGCTCTTCCTAGACTCCTGGCGCATATAAACTGCATGCAACAACCTCAACCAATCCAGCGAAACCCTGCCAAGCAGCTATATACCCGGGCAACGATGTTACCACACACCAAAATAAGGAGGAAACAATACTGATTTGAAAAATATAACAACTACGAATTGCAACATTTGGGCCCGCATACAGTCACCCGTGAACAAAGAGCAGAGCCGGCGTCGAAACGTCGCGGACGAAGAAGAAATAGGTCAGCGTCTATAGGTATCCTTTCCATACAAGCAGGATTAAGAAACGCAATACGTAATATGAGCTTTAAGATTTGTTGGAACTACACCTTGGCACCTGATCCTATAACATCTACATTCATTGGAGCCCTATAATAAACAGAGAAACCCAATAACTTCAAGGAGCTCTAAGCAAGAAAATCTTCACTAAGCCCCCTATCTTACACAATAAGCAGAAAAAGCCCTGCTGTAGTTTGCAAAGTGCTTGTTCGAACCCTCATGACCGAGCGCCTTAAACGCTACTTTAGCGGTGCAGAAGGCATACCACAATTCCAGACCTGCAGCTAGTGGATCAATATTACGTATCAGCTTCAGTTCTCTTCTGAGATCACGCTCCTAAGACGTGCAACACAGAAAATACTTCGGGAGACGCATGAGCTTAGGAGCTTGGGAGGGCGCACCACTGCCCCTCTATTTCAAAATATTAGTCCAGCAGCTCTCTGTTAAAAATGACATATATGTGCTTGGAAAAGAGAAGTAGGATAGAAAGACTCAGGAGGTATTTTCGGTGCTAATAAAACGTTTATTTTATCCATCAAAGCTTTGAAATCGAGGACCTACGAAACATTAAATTTTTTTTTCTGCTGTGACAGAACGCAATACAATTTTAATTTTAGAAATATATAGGCGACTCGGAGAACATATAAACGAACCAAGAATGCTTTGAAATTACAAATTGTAATAGTTTCCAAACGAAATCTAATGGTGTTGTGTGGCTTTATTTCTTACATTTTTTCCGTCTCGTACCCCATCCAATTTTTTACTGCCTTTGTTAAATGTTAGGAGCTGAGTAACGCTGCGTGCGTTGTTGAATTTAAGTTCAAGGCGACATTTATATGTTCACTTCTAAAGTCGTATGTGACAGTGCTACAAAAATACGTTTTATACGAATGATTCGGACAAACACAACATCAATCTAGAAATATATTTCTGAAATATTATCGCGATACTGCCCAACCCTGCGCCAAACAAAGTGCCAAAGTTAGGCTTCACTTCCTAATAGTTCGGCTGTCATCTGACAGCTATAAGCCAAAGTCGTCGAACAAGTGCCGGAACTTGGCGTACTGTCTTGCACTTTGCCTGATGGTCGATTGGATGTACGCGGGTGGTCTGCAACTTAATTAAATAAAAATCAAGTTTTATTCTGTTCGCAACTTTTAATTTTATTTTGGGTGTTTCTTGATTTCTTCGGGCAAAAGGTAGGCTGCATGTTTTGCCGCAGCTGGACCAGGCTTTGCAAAAGCAAGATTTCGCAGGATTGTTGTGTTCGCGCGTAGGTACGCACGCTAATATCGGGACGCGTTGTGAGAATGGTTCGACGTTGCAGAAACTGCTGCCATCGAGCAAGCGGTGCGCGAGACTGATGGGCGAGCTTAGCTCTGTGCGTGTCTTGCATTGCGAATGAGCACTATCAAATACTAGCGATAACAAAAAGCTACACCGAGAGTAGCTTTGTGGTACTGCTCTCGCTTCACACTCGGAGGAACTAAGATAAAATTCTGGTAGGGACGATTTGGTTTTTAAGTTTATTTCAAGCATTTGACAGCGTCAACACAGACACTCCTTTCCCTCACAGTCTTTCACCCCCCCCCCACCTCCCTCCTAACCAAAGGCGACCTTCCAGGCCTCGGATAGGAGACATGAATTGTCACACTGATTGGATCTCTGCGGCTCTTGTTTGCGCCATTTGCCAAGTTATAGAAATAGGCGGGCCACGTAGGTCCGGTTGCCGAAATGCGCTCTTCAGTGTTTTGTTGCTTTCGTGCGTTGTAGACGCGGCCGCGCTTTTTGGTTGTAAACGGACGAAATACTTTCGTGGAATTATTAGGCTGTTTGTCGGACGGGCTCCGTAAAAGACTGCTCCTGGCCGACAACAAGACATCAGTTGATGGTACGCAACCTCCTTTCTCGAGTGTGTTTTTGAGCTGCCCGAGTCGGATTATGCATCTATGAAGGACTACATGATATCGCTTTTATTAGCAAGTACACTGCATGCATGCTTCTGGTAGTCGTTCGGCTTTTCTCTCAATCTTCGCGACTTTTTGTGTTTTAATTTGTCAGTTCTGCTTGCAATGAAATTAGTGTTAAGTATATTTTATAATTTGCTGTTCATTTTACAGAGAAGTATGACATTTGTAAATATGTCGCTAATAAGTTTTGTGGAACGATAGTGATATAATGAACTTCTGGGAGCGCTCGAAAACAATTCGTTCGTTCGTCTATGTTATTGATATGCGACAAATGATATGCGACGTCTTCTACAACACATATCTGCACGATATCCGTCCAATACGGAGCAGACGCATCGTACGGTATTCGCACGATATTGCGCGAACACTAGGCCGAAGCAAAATGACTGTACGGCAATACCGATTTGAGCAATATTGGAACCGACTTTCAGCCGGTACTGGCACTACGCTGCGAATTATCGCCGTGCTAATGGGGAACGCAAATGGTGAGATTTGACTATCGGGTGTCACCGCTGATTTAATTTAAATTTTCTTCCTGAGCGCAAGAAACTGCACTTCTGTTGCACACCAGAAAAATTCCGACCTTCGGGAGGACTCGGGCTTCCTTTGGCACTTTTGACATTTCTTTGGCATGCCAGTGGCTAGCCAAAGAAGAGCCAAACTTCGGCATGCCCCGAATTCCCAATTTAGAATTTACTTCGGCAGTTATGGCTGAAGTCTGGCACTTACTTTAAAACATCTGTGGCGGACCAGAGAAAATTGAAACTATGGCTTAACCGAAGTACCCATATTTGGCGTTGCTTTGGCAGTTATGGCTCCAGTATGGCACTTACTTCAGCACTCTTGTGGCAGACCAAAGAAAAGTCAAACTTTGGCATATCCGAAATACCCAAATTAAGCATTGCTCTGGCCGCTATGGTCAAGTATGTCACTACTTCGGCACCCCTGTGGCGGACCTGAGAAAAGCGAAACAGGGCATGTCCGGAAGACTCAAATCGGTCCTTGCTCTGGCAGTTTTGGCACAAGTATGGCACTAATTCGGCACTCCTGTGGCGGACCAGAGAAAAGCCAAACTTCGGAAACTTCGGCATGTTCGAAATACCCAAATTAGGCGTTGCTCTGGAAGTTATGGCTCAAATATGGGACTACATTTGCACTCCTGTGGTGGACCAGAGAAGTGCCAAACATGGCATGCTCTAGTATCGCCCAACTGGGGCTGTAGTTACGCAACGTATTTTGGCACTGATGAGCGCCATTGTACATAACCTAACTTGGCCAAAGTTGGGCCCTTACGTTTGCCAGACCTTTGACTAAGTTAGGCTTTTCTCTGGCGTGCTACCTGGGTAAGGTCTAGCTCTATAGGTGCAGCGAATTTTTCTAAAAAAAGTGTAAAAACGTTGGAAATACTTGCTGGGATGTAAGCTTAACGAGCAACTGAACCGATCAATCAATAATTATGTAGAGGGCGATGAATCTTCATACTTATTTTTGTTTTCCTTATGGACACTCGTAAGAAAAAACTGACAGTGACTGAAGACGAAAAAGTAAAGGAACATTTCAATGTACAGTGGTATGAGGAGGGCCTAGCTAAATTCAAGCTCGCGCTTCTCTCTCCTTCAGAATCCTGTGCACAACACCCTGCATGGGAACCTATCAGATTCGTGCCCGGTTCACAACTTGCAGTGATGAATCCTGGCGCTAAATTTGTCATTAAATATCTTCAATACTTTTAATGAAATGTATTGACTGTACAATTATCATTGCATACTTTTATATTTACCTGCATCTGATATTGACTTAAAATTTTTTACAGTGAATGTTGCTTGTCCACTGCAGCTTTCTCTTCTGATGTATTCAAAGTTTATCAAGCCACATAACACCTGAGACTGTGGTGCAAGAAATTGGAAACTTTTTAGCAGAAGGAACAGACACAAAAAGGGACGTTTCAAAATCAACTCAAACTCGGATAAACTAAAAGAAAAAAGAAAACAGCTGAGTTTAAGACGTTTTTTTCGCCGCAGTCGTAGCCAGAGCTTTATGAAGTATAACTTCTGGTTAGCTCAGTTAGTAGAGTGCCCCACTGGAAATGGAGAGGTCGCCGGTTCGATACCAGGACCAGGCAGATTTGTTCAGTCGTGCATCAGTCACCTAGTTGAGTTTGGAGTTTTGTTTTTCTCCTTTGTCTATTTTGAACCTCGTCTCCAGGGATTAATATTGTTAAGCTATTGAAGTAGGTACCATATATAAATACGACCATCTTGCTTCCTGGTTTGCTCCGTCGATTGCGGAAGTAGTCGCGCGTCGAGGCTACTACAAGGTATATGCACACATGGTAGCGAAGCTTTCATAGAAGCCCACGTGTCGAAAAAATGGCGGCTCATGTGGCTTCGCTAGCGCCATCTATGTGTCGTGATAGCATTTCCGGCGGAACAAAAAATAAACAGGAAATGACGTCACTTCCGAACAAAAACAAAAGACGTGACGTCACTTTGGTGTGCTTTTCGGCGCGAAAATTAAATAGTACAAGAAACCGGGACTGCAGGCAAAAAGGACGATTGTTTAGTGTGACTAAAAAGCTTTGTTTGAGACTTTTTAGAAACTGGGACTGCAGAAAAAAAGGACGATCGTCGTTTTTGCCTGCAATCACGGTTTCTAAAAAGTCTCAAACAAAGCTTTTTAGTCACACTAAAAAGTCTCAAAGCTGTGCCAAGCTACGTTTGAAACTTTTTAGTGCGTCGTCCTTCTTGCCTAAAGTCTCGGTTTTTTTTTCTGTTTTCTTTTGTTTGTTTTTTCGTTTTCTTGAATCTACACCATCTCGTTTGGATCCTTAATTCAGCGCGAAAATCGTTTTCTTTTACGCAGCCGCCTTTTTTAGGCAGATCGCTTCGAGAATATTTTTTTTTCCATCCCACAGAACTACTTTGAAAGAACCGCGTTTTGCTTTTTCCTTCAGCTTTTTCAGAAATATGGGAGCGGCTTAAAGGTGACTGACCTCACAAAAAAGTGGATAACAATACCGTTGCTCGAGTGTGTTAGCGTTAAAGTCACACGACAGTAATTCTAATGCAAGTCCAATGTTGCACTAACATTTTATTCACATACAACTGCTTACAACCACTCAACCAGGACACTCATCAGAAGCATGCAATCAGTATCTAGTTTTAAGGTAGAAGAAAACTAGTAGATGAATACATAAATCACATTATGACAGGATAACACATCACACACTGTACAATTGGCTGCCTGTTGTGTGGGCATTGTCAGTTTATAGACAGCCATCAATATCCCATATTTTAAACTGCTTCGAGGAAAGCTGTGTTCAACACTTAAGAAAAAGCAGAAAAACATAACAGCTGTTTTTTGCCGTTCTTGGGCAAGGTAACGATCATCCAGAAAACTTTTCAACTTGCGTACGATGGTGCTGCGTAATCTGGAACCTTCCGCGCACGCATAAATTATTTTGGAGCCCTCCAGTACGCTGCACGGCATAAGCCAGTGTTTTTTGGACCTTAAAACCAGAGGTTTGAATCAGTGACAAAACGACATGAGCAGTCTGTAACCCAAAACACTGTAAGCACCTTAATTTTTGCGATAACCTATTTTTCGAGAATTTCACAATTTGATAGAAATCGAAAAAAATAAGTCATTCATGGATATGATAGCATTAAATATCGCTCTTGATCACGAAATTTTGCTCCCGCCAGATTTTCTCGAAAGAGACACAATACGAAATATCGAGCCCACGAAAATAAAGTATTTTACACCATACGAAAGGCTAGAAAAGCAAACATACTGCTTTGAAAATGTACTTTGTGTGGTCTCACCTGCTTAGCCTTTGCACTTGTTGCCTAGCTTTACACTTTGCTGATGCATCAACGAGTTCAGTGGCAAATTAGTGTAGTTTGACTTTAGCAAACAGTGAAAACAAATTGGCATACACATCGTGGTTACACACAGCAAGATACGTTTGGACCTCCTGATAAAAAAGTACACAAAGAGTACGCCCTATGCCCTCCTTTGAAATGAGATTGTTGATGCTTGCCTCTAAAAACACGCTCACAGGCCTCAACGAATGATGTGAAAGAATGGAACTGACAGGTTTCTAAAGTCCGAGTCAGCAGCGCCTTTCACACTCAAATACAGTAGCCCTTACAGTAGTTCAAGTGGCGGGTTAAAAGGTATGTAAAACCATAATTAACTGTGAGGTGATCGCAGAGCATCCTCAGAGACCTCATTGTCAAGCAGAAGCCACGAATGCAGTTTGGCTGCCTTCTAGATCCGAGTGCTTGCAGGTTTTCAAAAACTTCAATGCTTTCTTTGAAAAACTCCTCATGGACAGAGCCATTATGCAGTGGAGAGGCAAAGGGCGTCTTGGAAAATTTGTGCGAGCTATTTAGGTTGTCAAAGAGACGGCCGATTTTGTCAATGAATTTTGCCGTGTGAACAGCAGCAGCTGGCAATTGCTGGAACATTAGAAATACATACATTGCAGCAGCACAGTGGTTGCTAAACACTTGGGCCGCTAGTTTCACCGACATCTTTTAGCAGAACGTCAAATTAAAGTGCTTCTCGTTCAGCTTGGGCATAGAACGGATCTCAAGTGTCAGGTCCTTTTCTAAAGCTTCCTTTATGTACGAGGTTTTCACTACGTGATCACAAACATTGAAGTAATACTTAAATAACATGTTTCTGAGGCACTTCAGCAGGTGCAGAGCATCAAAAAGGAAAAAGAGAGGTTTGCCATTGACATATATGTAAGGCTTCTTGGAAATTACAAGGCGTGAAAAAAGAGAGACGTTCTGGCTCCCCTGATCCCATACCACAGCTACTGGCTCCAGGCCAACATCCAGAAGGACGCTGTAGCACTGGTAAAGAAGATCCTGTAGGATAATGGTAGTCGTGCCTTTATGAGCAAAAAAGTAGCGAAGTGGCTGCTTCCATCGTGTTCGGATTCTTTTTGCCAGAAACACGACAGCCGTGTTTGACTGGTTTGCATCTTGCGCACCATTAATATGCTATACAAGCCCTTCGAACCTGTCAGATGAGGGGTTGCCTGAGACCTCTTTTTAGATGTGCATCTCATCAAAGACTATGCCGCCGGCCCGATCGGCTCGTGAAAAGGAAGTTGCTCGCCTCCTTACCCGCTCGAAAATGTCGGGGTAAAATCCAACTCTCAGTGGAACACACTAAAGCCACAGCTGCAGTGATCGTACTGGTGACAACCTAAGCAGTCGCCTACAATACTTACAGCCTTTTGGGCCATGAAAAAGAGGCCCAAAGCCAAAGCCTTGTTCTGGCTGCACCATCCTCGACCAAACCCGCTTACATCCCCCATCCTAAGCTGGGCCTCAACGAGTGTAGCGACGGCTGGAGACACATGAACGCGGATACTCTCAACTACTTCAGCTACAGTCCTCATCTGACGCTGCCGTTGCAGCCTTCTTTGCAGCCTCTTGTTTCGTTGTTGGATCTGTCGTACCTTGGCTCTCAGTGTGTCCGTCTTTCTCTTGTCGATGCAGCGGCCCTTGCTTGATGCTGCAAGGTGACAGATAACCCAGATCAGTAAACTCCAAGAATGTTTATAAACATGTAAATGGTAGCCAATAAGAACTTGCATTCCTTCTCAAGTTGTACAAGGTTTTTAAAACCAAGAACAGCAAAAAGTTTGATAACATACTAACATATTGGTTAGAGCGTCGATATTTATCACCCCATACTCCTGTAGGCCAAACCAGCACAGGTAAATTCGATTATCCTGGGCGATTTCATAATAAGCGCAAACAACGGTGCAAAGGAAGAGCGAATTGAAAGCTAAACAGTTCTAGTAAAAACACGCCACGCCTCCAAGCAGTGCAGTAGTGGGCCGAGTGTAGCTTTGTTATTTGTCATTGTGCACATCCAGCCAACCGTGATAGCTTTATGAAAACTAACAACAGATAGGAAAATACTTTACAAGGGGGTATGGCATCACTTAACACAACACAGCAGGCATCTCACTGACAGTAACAGATTCTCACCTTCGAGTGTCGATAGGAAACCGATGCAGCGAGACGCCAGCCGCGCAGTCGTCTCTTCGGCGTCCTTCTACGGAGCAACGTCTTGTTGCATAACGTGCGGGGCTCATTGTCACAAAGGACGTTGAGCCCGTCGGACGTAGCAGCGTCCAACCGCACGAAGGCGACTGATCCTATATCACTCTGACGTTACGCTCCCGCGCACGTAACTGGGGCAATCACGCTGAGCGAACAAAACTTTTCAAACTGTGTAAAGTACCGGTAGGACAATTAAAAAATAACGTGGAGTCCTGAGAAACAACAAGCAGACGGACGTCAAAAGCCGGCCTTTACGCGCAGCACGAGTATCTCTTCAAATTATCGCTATTACAAGCCAGGCTTGTTGTTTGTGGAGTTCAGAGGACGCTAAGAACAAGTTAGTATATTATTAGTAAATAAGCTATTTCTGCTTTTTTCGAGGGCAATAAAGCTTATTTCAGATAACTAACAGTAATATACAAAATTTAAAAATACAACTTACTATAATTTAATTTAATATAATTTTATTTGTATATAGTTTGCCATAACGTCTCCTAGTCGCGCTTCAAACGCACCACAACCACGTGACCCTCTAGGCTGATCTCGCTGGCAATTTGTTTTGTACCGTGTTTTGGCCCAAGTTTCGCTACCATCTGTAATTATACCTTGGCTACTACTCTTGTAAATATGGTTCCGTTTCTGATGCTTCGAATTTTTTGTTTCATCCTATAGAGCCTCGAGTCCAGAGAACCCACGACGTGACAATGATAGCGTTTTAGCCGTTGGCAAAGCACAAAGATGACCCGCAGACTAATACCCGTGGCATTATGGGCAACTCGAATGCCAATTACAAGGAATGACATTCGTGCGATCGACGAATCGGCTTGCGATCTGTCACGCGTAGAACGCCCCACACTCGCAGTGTCGCGCGCTGATTGGCCGATCGTTCAAATGTCATTCGTTGTAAATGGCATTCGGCTTGCCCGTGTGTCATGGAGATAACACGGGCAGACGCGAGGAGCAGCTTGCGCCAAAGGCTAACGACGCGGCATAGCCGACTTTGTACGCACAGAAACGTACTGATTGCTACTTTTTGTTAACATGAAACGTTCGCAATAAATATAATGCTAATGATGGCACGAGTGAGGGAAGATAAGGGTGACTATTCCGAAAACCTTTGTCAGAGGAAAAGAATTTGTCACACATGATTTTATGCTTTGCAGCTGCTGGGGACGCGACCGTGCAGGCTGCTTTGCTTACCAAGGCTGAAGTGCTTAAAGGGATAGTATGTTTGGCTTAGGGCGACATGAGAGCTTCCGCTGGGATGAGACGGGAGATGAGACAGGGGCGCAATTTTGCCACCGCTATTTACATACGTGTTTAGATTTCAAAGTTGACACCTAAACCCCAACCAACTAATCCTAAGCGTAATTACGCAGAAGGGCCATCCTTTTTATAACGGCACCCTCTGTTGCATTTTATGTGTTTGCCACCGGTCATGGCGCTATTACAGTTTTCGAATATAGAAGCGATGTGTGCCCAGTAGCACTCAATTTGATGTCAAATTGGTGAAATTTTCCTGGGCCCCTGCATTCACAAGCTCTTCTCAAGATTAATTAAATGCATTGGACCACAACCGTTTATTTTCATCGTCCTTTTGCATTTCTGCGGCACAAAAAACCAGTCCATGACACATATTTTTAATCCAGAAAAAAAAGCTGCGGGGTGGTAAAAAGGTGCTTAATTTACAAAAAAAAATCACATGCTTTGAATTTAAAGCAAAAAGCTCCTGAAGAAAGTGTGTACATATGGACAAAATATAACAAAATAAATGTTCATGTTTAAAAAGTATGTGCCCGTAAATAACATCATGAAATGCAGAAATAAAAGTCATGCTAAAACTAGCTCCACTGTAAAAGTGGCACGATGAATCGCAAGATTAGTTATTACAACAGAAGCCCTTTACTTTCAAGTAACTGGTTAACGGAGTAGATTAAAAAAAATCTTCGATGGCAAAGTCCGTTTGGAAATAATGGCCACTTCAACGATATAAAAAGAAGCCAAAAGAAAGAAGAAAAAAACACTAATAGCAGGCGGTCAACGCAAAAGAGGCTTTGGAAGCACGCTTTCTTTCAATATGATCATGACTTTTTCAGTACACAATGATAACGTAATACATTTTTTTAGAACAGACGACCTATATTCCATCCTAGGTTCGTCTCCTCTTTGCGCGCGCCTTTGCATCCGCTGAATTGCCTTCTCTACTTCAAGCATGGTCGACAGAGCTTCGGGTTCAGGCGAACTTTCTTCAGACTAAAACGCGCGCGTACATTGTTTCAATATACGCCGTCCCGAACACGTCCCCGACAAAGAAACTCTGCAATTTTAGGACCCAAACTTCTCTGTTTGCATAGCGGGAATTCATCCTTTTGCAATATCTGTGTCGGAGTGATAAGTGCGGTAAGCAGGATGAACAACTGTGACGAACGCAGCTCGTGCAAGCCGACGGCTACACGGGAGTACGGCATCTTGTAATGCGCAAGTCAGCTGCGTTGGTGCAACAAATATTTTTCAAAACCATGAATAAATGAAAAACAATCAACACATCAATCGATGTAGTCAATATCACGACCGATTAATATACAGCGGTAGAAGAATGACGACTCGAAAACTCAGCAGGAGGCTTGGAGCAGCCTACGAGGGAAGCGAGGTCAGCCGCGGGGGGTCTCGAGGCGTTTCTTTTGTGACGTCGGCTGACGGATTTTTCTTCTCTTTCCTTTCCCTCTTCCTCGGAGGGGCGTTACTTCACGAGTTCTTTGAAGGCGCTTTTTGGGTAAATTTTCGGATAAAATGACCAAAGAAATACGATATCCGTGATGGCTGCTGTTTAATTAACAGGGCTTGGTGTTTTTCTCATATTTAAGATCGCTAGGTTTTCCTATAACGTCATCACGGTAAAATGCGAACTTTTGACTACAAGCATTTTAGGGGGTACACCATAGCATTCTTCGTTTAAGCCATGTCATGAACTTTCTTTTTTTTTTATTTACACAACCAGCTTGGGGTTACAGTTGTTCTCTAACGGATAAATAAACAATATGTGAAAGGGCAGCGCATATATTGAGGTAATGATGGAAGGGCGACTTACCTAGTCTTTCAGCTAAGGATTGTATCATAAAAGTTATCTCTCGAAACATTTCAGCAATGAACATGCAAAAAGCTCCGAGATATATTTGATACGTTTCTAGAGATCATCGAAAGGCACCGGGTAAACGAAGTAGGCTGAATTCGAAATACGCAGCTTTCTGCACGAGACGCGTGTGCTGCCAACTCGGTCGCTCTGTCAATCAAAGGGAAACATGCTTCCATAAACACATTGTAATTAGCACAACTGGGAAAGTTGACACAAATGGATCCGTCGTTCCTCGCTTGATTTTTTTTCTTAACATGTGTGTGTCATAATGCTTTCTGTCGTAATGTGAGTCACCGATGAAAAAGTAATTATGTCTAGACGTAGAGCTTTTACTTTTTTTATACTTCCTCAGCTTTCATCATGTCGCTTGCAGTCAAAGACATAAAAGGGGTACAGCAAGGTTCCTATGTCCCTACTAGGACGTAAGTATACAAAATGTCTGTAAATCTCCATTATTGAATACATTTTGTTGTCGCAATAATGAAGAAAGCAGGAGGAGAAGGGTAAAACGTTCTATATTTTGTATAATCCGATGAAATAGATACTGGTAGTTTTCTTTAAGTGTTGGTATCTTTATTGGAATTTCTCGCGAGTAATAAAACAAAGTGTCACATTACATAAGAAATAGGGAAAGCCGAAAATCAGGGCAATGCAATATTGTAGCCAAAATATATAACGGAAGTGTCTATGCCCAAAATAATTTCCTCTGCTAATTTTTTTGAAAAATATATAATCTTTGGCGTAGGATTGTTTTTACCTAGCACTCAAATGAATGGGCCTAAATCAATTTTTCCATAGAATTATTAGGCCATTTTAGTAATCCATTTTTTTCTACATAAAGAAATATATCGTTGTTTGAAAACTTAATTAACTTGGATTTGGTCACGGCAAACCTACGCCAACATTTTAATCTATGGAGGTAGGATTCCTCTGGAGGCGACATAACGAAACCAGAGGTGAAGCCTTGGAAGACTTCAGGTTTGGAAGGAGGCGCCTCCAACAATTACCAAAAACAAACCAGAGTAGAACACGCTATTGAACGCGAACCACAGATAATTTAGCGTCACTCTTGGGAGCGTTATCACCAACTGTAACATCTACTCCAGTCTCCACGTTGGAGTTGCACGTTTGGCTGGCTTGAGTCGTAGGTAGCCTCCTCTGCTTCCTGCCTCTATGGGTTAAGCAATAAAGACGAAAGAAGACACGAGCTCCTCTTTCGCAAACATTAAAGGAGTTTTATATGCCACAGGGCATCATGGGGACCCCGCCGGAAGGTGAGCGAGAAAATAAAATCAAAAGAAAAGTAACTAAAGAAGACAGAATGCAAATGTCTTAGCCCGTCTCCACGGAGAAGGCCACCAAAAATGTCTTGCATGCCATCCCTCGTCTTGAGGGATGCAGAGGTTGGTTACTGATACGGGTTTGCATTGACAAAAAAGAGGTTCATAGATTAGGAACAAAAAGCGGACAGAAAAATGCACTATTTCCACATACGCAAAAGAAACATCCAATGCCAGTGACAGGTTAAGAAAAATCTACGAACCGGAGAGGAAGAAGCAGAGGGAAGCTTGGAGTGAAGGGGAAAAGCCTCCTCTCCACTCCAAGCTTGCGTTTTTTTTCCACCTCTTATACTTTTCTCAGCCTGTCACTGATAATAGCACTTGCTAAACTAACCTTAAGTTCGGAAGTTATTTTTTGTTTAGGAAAGCCATCTGGCCCTTTTCAGCTTATAAAGGGTGTTTAATTGAAACGTGGTTGATCAGTTTGCTGGGAATATCGTTATCTTGCTTGGTTGCCCGAAAAACAAATGTGCTCCTAGGTTAGGAACATTTTGGCTATATGACTCTCGGAGCTAACAGGCTTGCGTAATTTGCCTGCATGGATTTGTTTAGAAAATGACATCTTTGCATGATATTAATACTTCAATACAATTGATAATCCTCTTCGTGTATAAGCAAGGAACAAAATCTTTTCTGTGCAAATTTACTTCGACTGAAGGGCAAAATAAAAAAATAAGAATATATATACACGCTATACCAGTTTTACATTTTACAATATTGTAGCAAATATTGCTGAAATAAAACAGAAGGGGGAACCACATAACATAGTTATACCTTTATGGAATCGATTGCCTAAAAATTCAGAGTGGCTTTCATTGATAACATACGTTTACGTATTTCTCACAGACTGATCACAAGCAGCAGAACAGAGAACGTGCATCAGCAAGTTGTCCCGCACTCGTTGATTTAACAATTTCGGACATCGGTGGTTGCCATCTAAAGGTCCAGGAAAAAAAAAGGAAAATATTAAGGCACACTGGAAATTGATCGAATGTGCAGAGTGATTGGCTGGTTCCTCAATTAAATCAATCGAATATCCAGATTGCTTTGCTGTTCCTCAAGCAAAACTCAATCCTATCCTCATGGAGGTTTGGAATGAGTTTGCTTCTTCAGATTAAGCTACAATAATTCTTTACTACTCAAGTTTTGCCAAATCAACAGCTGCACGCTCTATCGGAATCGGAATACATCCGTACCAAACAAACCTCAAGCAATGGTTTAGTGATATTTTTGGAACAATCGACTTTGCTGCGTGGGTCACCAACGGCATTCGCGTATTTTTTTCAGTTTGGCCAGGTGAAAGCTTCAGGCAGCAAGTCTTGGTGATGTTTTTGCTGCTCAATTTCTTCTCAATAAACAACATTTTTGAAGTTTATAGAAGCGTATTATGCTTGTAGTCGCACGCTACAACGAGTGAAGAAGACGAAGCATGTCAGCACTGGAGAATATCACCACTTGCACACAGAAGCTCGAGATGACTAGACGTTCGGCTACGCACGAAGAACACGCACGCCGGAAACGAAGAACTGTCGGCTACGCACGGAACGAAGAACGCCACACAAGCTTCCGCGTCGCCGGGCGAGCTAAGAACGCTTGCTGTCTGTGGTCAACTTTAAGATGCCGGAATTCTGGGCTGCCAATTCAGAACTCAGGTTCCTTACGATTGAGTCGACCTTCCGAAAGAAAAATAAGACATCGCCCTCGAGGAAGTTTGATGATGTCATTTCCGCTCTACTACAGTCACCGGCAGCAGTGGTTTGGGACATTCTTCGCGCATCAACAGAAAGTCTGCCCTACGAGCACTTAAAGAGAGAACTCATCCGACGAACACCAAAGTCGAAGCACCGCCGACTGCACCAACTTCTGAAGGCCGAGGAACTAGGTGATAGCAAGCCGACAAAACTGCTACGACGCAGGGATCAGCTTCTAGGAGAGAAAGCATTAAGAATGGCGAAAACAATATTCTGAGAACTTTTTCTCTAGAGGCTACCACCGCCAGTGCGCATGATACTGAGTACATCGACCACCGAATCCACCGTCACGTTGGCTTGGAGGGTCGAAAAGATCATAGATGCAGGCTTCCCAACCATCTACGCTGTGCAAGCGCATAAAACCACCCTCCATGCCGCACGATCGTCTCCAGACATGGTGGACAAGATAGCCCAGCTATTGTCTTCCTCATCACGGATAGAAGAAATATTGAATCAACTCATGCGAGAGCTCAAGGACCTCCATTGAAGTCACTCGAGAACCCATAGCGCAAATAGACATACCCAAGATGGACGCCGCCGATGTAGGTCTCCTGCAAAATAACAGGTCTGCTTGTACAACCACCGTCGCGGTGACGGCACCAAGAAGTGCTAATATCTGTGTTCTTATTCGGGAAACTGCAGGGCCACACACAAAAGGCGCATGGTGTAGCAGGCCTGGAGACCAACCGTCTTTTTACTCAACCGACTGAACTACAAAATATCCGAAACCTAGAAGGCACAAGAGAGAGGGCTGCGTCGTTCCGCCTACGCTGGAAAGTCGACGCCGTCGGCAAGACACCACGCAACTACATGCAGTCCATGGTTCGCCAACTAAGACGTATGGACAAAAGTCAAACAATCTTCACATCGGCCTATGACAGAGGTTTCGGTGGCTTTCCTTAATTGCCAACGTTCCTCAACCTATCATTGGAGCCGATTTTGTTCGATATTTCGCGCTCATGGTGAATGCGAATCGAAAACACCTTCATGACACTGGACCTTGCCTCACCATTAAGGGAATATCGGCGAAGGTAGTAAAAGAGGCGCCGAGCATCCCTCAAGTGGAGCTCACCTCCCAGTGAAAGAATATCTTTGGTGAATTCCCCAACGTTTTTCGTGCGACTTCAGCGGACTCACCAGTGAAACTCACAGTGACCCACCATAACAACACAAAATGGTCTCAAGTGTTTGCCCGACCTAGACGAACTCGAACTAGAACACGTGCACATAGCGAAACATTAATTTGGTCACCTGCCAGAACTTGGCTACGTCCGATCTTTTACTTGTTCCTTGTCTTTGGCCCTCCACATGGCACCAAGGAAGAGTGGCGACTGGCGTTCATCCGCGGATTAATGAGCTCTCAAACAGAAAACGGTCTCTGATGGTTAGCCCATTCCCCAGATACAGGACTTCACAGGCGCCTTACATGGGGCAACAATCTACAGTAATGTGGCACTGGTAAAATTATACCACGAGATTTCTGTGGAACCAAATGACATCTCTAAAATCACCATAACTTCATTCGGCTTGTCTAGTATTAGCGAACGCCGTTTGGACTGCACGACGCGGCCCAGACGTTCCAAACCTTCATCGACCAAGTCCTACTCGGGCTGACATTTGCTTCCGAATACATGGACGACGTACTCGTTTTCAGCTACAAGGAAGCCACTTAGACCACCTACGTCTGCTCCTCGCTCGTCTCAAAGGCTATCGATTAATCGTCAACGTTGCAGTGTGTGCATTTGGCGTCAATGACTTGAATTTCCTGGACCATTGTGTCGACACTCATGGCACACGTCCGCTACCATAGCAAGTATTAGGAGTTCACGAGTTTCCTCAACTTAACTCAATTAAGAAACTGCGCGGGTGAATTTCTACAGGCGCTTTATTCCTCAGTGTGCTAATATCCTTCAGCCTCTGGACGACATCTTGGAAGGAAAGCCAAGCAAGAACATCGCTGTTATTTCATCTGCTGACGCAGTGTTTTCCGCCATCAAGAAGGAACTTGCAAAAGCTGCACTGTTGTCTCATACAAGGGCTGGAACGCCAACATCAATCATTGAAGGCGCTTTGAACTCCGGTGTCGGTGCTGTCCGCCAAAAAAAACCATACGGGAACATGGAGGCCAATAGCATTATTCTCGATAAAGCTATTACCCAATAAATGCCGCTATAGCACTTTTAGGAAGGAGAGTCCTCCGAGTATCCCCTGTCACAATTTGGTTACTACATTTGAGGAATAAGAATTTTTTATGCCAAATCACAAGCCACTGACGTTTAGTTTGACATCTAGCAGCGAAGCACACACGCCAAAGAGATCCAGCAAATGGCTTACGTCATGGAGTTCATGGCGGATATCCGTTTTATAGCAGGCGAAAAAACTCCGTAGCAGACGTGCTCTGCCAAATTGGTGTGAACACCAGCTCTACCAAACGGAACGCTGTCAACTACAAAGATCTAGCAGCAGCACAGAGCGAGGGTGGGACTCTACAACATCTGCGAGAAACGACATCAATAAAGCTCCCAGATACAAACATTTTGGAATGCAAAGCAACCTTGATCTGCGATATGTCAACAGAACAACCAATACCAGACGTTCCCGACCGGTTCTGGAAGGCTGTATTTTGAAACAATTCACTGTCTCCCATAGGCGGGAATCCGAGCACCATAACATATGATAACCGCTCGATTCATCTGGCCCCAGGTTAAAACCACCATTCGAAACAGGACACGCATGTGTACAATATGACTGCGCTAATGTTGGTCGGCACGCGACTGCACGACTAAGCAAGTTTTTGCCTCCCGATGGGAGCTTCAGCAACGTCCAACTCGACATATTGGGGCCACTCCCGTCAGCTAACAATTGTAGGCACATATTGACCTGCATCGCTTGACGAGGTGGCCTGAAGCAACACCTATCAAGTGTATTACAGCAGACGCCGTAGCACGACCATTCACCAGCATGTGGGTTATTGATTTGTGAATACCAACCACAATCACGGAAGACCAATGAAGACAATTTGATTTTACACTCCTCCAAAACCTCTCAAGGGTGCTAGGCGCAAACTATATTAATACTGCGTCCTATCACATTATCTCAAACAGAGTGGTGGAACGATTTCAGACAGCTAAAAATAATTTGAAGACGAAAGCTACAGCCGCACCTTGGACAGAAACTTCGCCACTCGAATATCCACTTCACTAAAAAGTGACCTGGGTTAAATTACAGCGGAAATGGTGTACGACATGCCTCTGCGCATTCCTGGTGAGTTTTAACAGAAGGGCAGTTGCCTCGGTTGACAGCGCGGTATCGGACAGATTGATGGGGGATTTCAGGTTTGCCCTGCGACGGGAGGCGGATCCCGCGAGGATGCCCTGGAGAGCACGATTATCCATGATGTCTCCAGGAGGTGGTCCGAAGATTGTCGAAGGAAAACGGAGGCGGGGTGTGTGTCTAAGTAAGTGCCGAAACATCCGGTCATCGGAGGTGGCAGCTCAGTCCTCACCACTATGATTTCCCATGAGATATCAAGAGAAATACTTGTAATAAGGACTGAGCTGCGCCCTCTGATGACCGGATGGTTTGGCACTTACTTCAACACACACCCTGCGTTTGTTTGTAAAATCTGCATAGATTTAAGAGCTGTATCCGCTGCATGGAATTCTATACATTTTTGCAAACCTTTATTTTGGTGAAGTCTACAGTATCATTGATCCGAAGGACCATTGACGCAATATCTCTGCTCGGCAGCAAACTGCGGTGAATACGTAGAGGTGCTCGTTCTATTGGAACATCTTTCCCTCTGGGGTCGCCGCGGCACCTGCAATTTTTTAGCGGCAATTGAAAGCAGTGCTGCAGAGATTGCTGGAGTTCAACCAAACTTGAAGTACGACATTGTGACGAAATATAAAGGTGACCGCAGCCTGCTTTGCTCGAGTTCTGCAACGGTTCCGTGAGTTTGGCGTCAATAATTACAGCCTAAAAAGTGCAACTTTGAACAGGTCGTGGTTGATTTTTGAGACACGTCATAATTTCTACGGGCTTGCAACTCAAGACAGAATATTTACGTTATCATTTAGATACCGCAACCGATGGGTGCCACTTGGAATAGCAACCACCTTATCAGGTCTCTCTCTTCTACTCAAGAAAGGTGCGGATTTGACGTGCGGCAGTGTGAAGGAAAAAGCCTATCTGGCCGTAAAATACTCCTCTAAAAACAGACTTTGCCTCACTACGACCCAGTGAAGACCGTGTATTTAGAGTGCGACGAATCCTCTTGTGGTATTGTAGCCATGGTGTATCATCAGGTCAAAAGGGAAATCGTCCCACCGGATTCCCATTTTTTATGTTTTCCGCGGCAAAGAACTACTCTTAGTTCGAGAGGGAAACTTTCGCCCTCGTCTTTTCGGTTACCAAGTTTTGGGACTACCTTCTGAGTCAGCTGTTTACCACAACCCCCTGGTCCGCTGTTTCATCCTGGCAAGCCCATTCGTGCAATGGCGGCATCAAGAATTCAACGTTAGGCTGTATTGCTCACCGAGTACACGTACCAGGTCCAGTACAAGTAGGATAAGATCCATATTCCTTTTGACGCCTTTAGTAATCTGGGAATGCCGCAACGACACGTGCAAGCTAGAAAATTTCGAAAGGTAGTGTGTTGGTAAACGAGCACATAGATGCATTAAAATCAGCGCGAACAAGACAAAAGACAAGAGGAGACGTAGACAGACAGAGCGCTGTCTGTCTACATCTCCTCTTGCCCTTCGTCTTGTTTGCGCTGTTTTTAATTCTTCAATATGCAAAACCAACTCGCTCAAGTCTTCACCTTAGTGTATATGAACACCTCGGCGACGGGCTAGTGTCGGCCAAGCAGCGTGCTGCTCATCCCGCAAACAACGCAGTATTCGGCCAGATTAGTAATTGTAAAACAGAAGGTTCCCCAAATAGCCTATGCAAAAATGACTAAACCCTGCTACCATACTTAGTGCGTAAGGAGGAGCCGGCAGCAGTCAGGGTGTGATTTACTGAGGTCATCACGCCGTGGTTCCTGGAAGCGCAAGAGAACCGATGTTAGGGATGGTGCACGATAAACACCAGGGGATCGCGGCAATAAAAAATGATAGACATTTACAAATCTCTGCATCGCGAAACTAGAGCGCAGCTCTTGAGGAGGAGGTGGGGAGTGTATGCCCCTTTTCCTTCTTCCTCCAATCCCCTCCCCCCTTTCCTCCTCATCCTTTCCACCACCTCTCCTTCTGCCGCTGAATTTGTTCATGGGTTACGTGACACGAAGTCGTGACGTTTTTTTTCCGCTAAATTTAGCGGAAAAACTGAATAGGTGTTGAGGTCCCGTGAAGTCAATTTCCCCGCTAAATTTAGCGTGGAAGCTTAACCCGCTAAATTTAGTGGGAAAGTTTTTCCACCAATGTTAGCGGGGAAGCTTTCCTAATAAATATAGCGGGGACATTGTTCTGTTAACTTTAGAGGGAAAACGTCCCATAATGGAACGCACGCGCCGACGCCGCTCAACCTGGAAACGGGCGTCGAAGAGCTGCGCCCTAAAAAGTTCAGGCGCGCATTTTTCTGAATCGCAAAGGCTTGTCCGGCGTGCGTTCAGGCTGCAAGCATGCCCTCCAATAAAACTGAACTGAGGTGCCGACCGCGCTTAATGCCGTCGGCAACTCCGCATAAAATGCCGAACGGGGGCCAGATACCAGAACGCAAGGTTGGACTTGCCGCTGGAGCGAGGGCAGGTCAGGTTCTTCTCATCAATGACCAGAAAGCATCATAATCAGCATCTCACTCTCGTCGCAGGGAGAAGTCCGCCGTAGACTGCCCACCAGGAGAGAACGCGACATAGAGGTCCAATAAGTTTTTGCTGCTCTCGCTGCGGATGTACACTGAATTCAATAAAGACATTGTTTTTCGCTTTGGGCGTCTCGAAGATCTACTAGCAATGACGAAGATCTACTAGCAATAACGTTAGAGTTTTTCGGATGGTGCACGAAGCAGGTAGCGTGTCTGTGCACGGCATACTGCAAGTCGAAATAAAGCCGTGTGTGTCGCTGCCATGAATCTGCCAACAGAAAGCGGCGACCCCCCCCCCCCCTTCGATGCCGGACAATTAGCATAGAGGTAGGCAGATATTGTGTGGATATATAACTGGCACCATTTATGGGTGTATAAACTAAAATAATAATTTCCTTTTATTTAGTGTTCTAAAGAGCTACAGCGAAGATTCAGTTTTAAAGGTAGTAATTATCGAATAGAAACCAATTAAACAAAAGAAACCTTATAAAAGTCAATTGATCAACATTTAGGTGACCGTTTCTGGGGTAAAACGAACGCGATTGAATCCGATTTCTCGCCAATCACTGACGAAACATCTTTCTTTCTTGTACGAGCTCAGCCGAGTTCACGCCGAACGCTGAAGCACTTTTCTTATCCCATTCATGTTCAGACTACTTGCCCTTAAAATGACAGACTTAAATATTTGTCGGTGCAAGTACTAGATGACTCTGTAAAGCCGCGATTCATACAAATTAAAACACGTGATCGTTGACCGGTTTGAAATGGCAGTACCATGAAGCGGCAGCCTAGGTTGCTTGTGCGCGTTGCCACCGTTGGTTTGCTTGGCGTGAAAGTTGCTACGTCTTCAGCATCGTGGCGCGGCCAGTACTCGACGAACGATAGTCTCACATTAACTCACTTACGGATTGCAGCACTCCGGGGGAAAGGAATCTACTTTTTATGTCAGCCGAGTGAATTTGGTACGTGCAAGCGAAGATCCTTACGGGGTAGCCGAAACTATGTTCACACAATGGTTTTAGCAGAGAATCCTGTGAATCAGATTTGTAACTCGGCTGAAAACAAAATCTATAAATATTTAAAAGCCAATTTTTTAGATAATCAAATTGTACGCTACTAGTCTATAAACGGTCGCCGAAGTTTCGTTACGAGAAAAGACGCTCCCGCCAGACGTTATAATATAGATGTGGGGACATTCTCCTATGGACACCCCACTCTGAGTGGGACACTCCGATTAGGCGAGCAAAAACGCTGCGCCGATATTCTGTTACGCCTCAAACTTGTCACTGTAAGCTATCACCGGTCATTGTCCATCAATCACTAACAACAAAAGTGTAAAATATTAGTTTCCCTTTAAAAAAAAATAATATTTCTTCAAGCTAAAGTGAGCTGGGTAATTGAGCTGACGTATTTGCAGTTCTTCTACTTGATGGCTTTTTCGCGGAACTTACTTTTAACGGAGATTGCGGTATTGAACAGTAATTTTAAAAAAGAAAGCCTATTTCAAACTGTTATTATTTTTAACTTATTGTGTAGTGATGTAGGCAAGCAACCAGGGGCGGTTCATTGAGTATACACTGTTGAAGACCTTAACGATAGAGAAAAATTATATCATTGCTAAAACTCCTACCCTGATTTATAAGTGACTCATTTGGAGGGAATAATAAATTTTGATACACAATTTGGTCGCCAGAGTTTCACCAGTTCTAACTAGATAGGCAGCTCCTAGCTCACTTTCCAACGCGTGCCATGAATTAGACGACGGGGACGCGAACGGCCGATCTATGACTTCTAATCTTCTATGTAACGCTCTACAGCTTTGTTACGGAAAAGTTTCATAAGCAGCCTAATGAAGGACTCACGTGTTAAATACGCTCTTTATCAGCCATGTATTGACCTCATTTTTTCAAGCATGAATTCATCTCTTGTTACAGTGCACGGGAGACGCCACACGCCAAAGTCCCCCCCCCCTCGCACAAAATGCAGAGGCTACCCTAGACGTTGCACTGTTGAAGACGTTGAAGAGGATGAATAGCGCGCACATTGTAATTCACAAATAAACGTTCGATGACTCATTGTTTTACATGTCGTATTTTTTTAGAAATACCTTATTCAAATACCTTTTTATCTCATCAGTAAATTAGGAAAAGCAGTACTGTTTACTTGGGGACTACTAGATAATCAATGGGCCCAGATATAGCCAAAGGAGATGTTATTGACAGGAATGACAACGAGCGAGGCTGGAATAGCTGGAAAATTAAATGCAGAAATATATTAAAACTGTGCCAAACGACACAACGATAGTCATCGTGGTGTCGATTTCGGCATAACATTAGGATCGAGCTCAGACGTAAGAGTGATATGGCTGACAGGATGTTGGCACTACAACATTTTTATACACGCTCCAGTGTTTGAAAGTTTCAAAACTGGAACACTCAATAACTGATGAGAATATACTGGAGATTGCCGGTGAAGCAACATAATAACACATAAAGAAACAATACGTGTGGGATTCAAACTCGGTGTACCCGCGTGGGAGCCAGTTATGCAGACAGCTCGTCCAGGGACACCACATTGCACACTTAGAAACGCATCATCCAGGTTCTAAAAGAGCAAGAACAATACGGACAATGTTCGAATTTAATAAACAACCCAAAGAATAAAAAGTGCACCTTCAGAAGTTATATCAACAGTAGTACGCCTCGAGGTGAACGAGTTGAAAAATGTAAAAATTAAATAGCGCAAAGGTTAGACAACGGACAGAGAACAGCAACATATAGACAGGACACGCGCTATAAGATATTGAGGTGGGCTAGTTGAATATTGCCGCGAGCGCAGCTGATCAAGCAGGCAGCGCGCCCGTGGCCTAACGGTTATCGCGCTTGCCTTCTAAGCAGAAGGCCAGGGTTCGATCCCTGGCCGCGGCTACACATTTTTGTTGAGGCTGTAATGCGATGTTCTGGAAAATTCGAGAACCGTCTTGCTGATTCGAGATTAGAATGTTCTACGCGCCGAACCTTCTACGCCGAATGATCCAGATGCCGACGCGTGTACAAAAGGGGCTCCGCGTGGCAAGCCGGAGTCAGTTTCGCTCCAGCGTTCGACTCTGCTCTTTCGCCGACTTCGACGCCCGCGACGCTCTGCTGTTGTATTTTGTTTCCTTCTTTATTTTGGGCACAAGTTCGCCCGATTAAACGTTTAGTTTACTTCAGTTATTCACCGCCTCATCACTTGTCATTCGTGACATTTTGGTGGAGGTGCGGGGTACCGCATGCCCCTGCCGCGTACCCCTCCGAGGGCCCGCAGTGCAAGTCCGACGCCAAGCCCACGAAGAACCGACGAAGGCACTACCGAGATCCGGTTTAGTCGTCGCACCCAAGGCCTACGCCCGGAATTCGGACTTCTGCCGCCCAAGACCAAGCAGCCAACGAGGCCGACGATGGAGGACCAGCAACCGCAGACCCCGACCGCCGCCGCCGCCATCTACCTGCCCGTTGCCCAGCGAACCCCAACGGCCTTCCATGGCGAGACCCACGAAGACGTGGAGGACTGGCTTCTGCACTATGAACGGGTAGCACGCCACAACGGATGGAACGGCTGAGCAGTGCCTCCACAACCTCTACTTTTCGCTTGAAGGCACTGCGAGGCGCTGGTTTGAAAACCACGAAGCATCCTTCACTACGTGGGAGTCCTGCGCCGCCGAGTTGAAGCGAACATTCCTCAACCACCACCGTCGGCAGCGAGCGGAGGACCTTCTCCAAACAAGGGTGCAGGGCCCCAACGAGAGCGTGATCAGCTTCGTTGAGGATGTCTTGCGCCTATGTGCCCGAGCCGATCCGGAGGCAGCCGAGGAGAAGAAGCTTCGCGTCCTCATGCGTGGCGTGAAGGCTGAAATTTTCGGGGGCCTTGTCCGCAATCCTCCGACAACCGTCGACGGTTTTGTGGCTGAAGCCACTAACATCGAGCGTGCACTGGCGTCCCGAGCAAGCCACTACCACCGACTCGCCGGCGCGCCTACTGCTCCAACCGTCGCAGCTACCCGTCTGGACTTGAGCACCACCGGTGTCGACAGCCTTCGGGAGATCGTCCGGGATATCGTCCGGGAAGAACTCCGCAAGATCCTACCTGCTGCAGATCGCCCAGCCTCCCTCTCACTCGCCGAGGTCGTCCGAGAGGAAGTTAACCGAGCCTTCCATCCCGAGGTTGCCGTCACCGCAGCAGCACAGAAGGAGCCAGCCCTAAGCTACGCCGAAATGGTCCGACGAGCACCACCAGCCTCGCGTCCGTACACGGCACCCCCACGACGTGAACCTCCAGCGCCGCAGTATCCCCAACGCCAGGAAGATCGGGTGCACGTCCGCCCAGAACAAGCTGTGGCAAGGAAGACCGACGTGTGGCGGACGGTCGACAGGCGACCGCTGTGCTACCACTGCGGTGAAGCTGACCATGTGTACCGGCGATGTCCCTACCGGCAAATGGGCCTGCGTGGGTTCCACCCGAACGACCCACGCCCGAGATACGGCGAACGCCCTCGCGACATCGAGGAGTACCTCCGACGCTCGCCCTCCCCAGTTTCGTCTCTCCGCCGTGAAGCCCGCTCTCCATCGCCACGACGTTCAGCGTCCCCAGCGCCACGACCCCGCCGAGAGAGCCTGTCTCCCCTGCGACGTCGGGAAAACTAGGCGCGGCAATGCCGGGAGGTGGTATTGCCGAAGACGAACGATGCCAAGATCCTCCAAGATCGCCGGAGTCCTCCCACTCTAACGCCGCAACGCCCCGAAACGACGTTTCTGTAACAGTGTCGAATAACCTCAACGTTATCATCGACGGCCAAGACGCGACGGCACTCGTCGACACCGGAGCAGACTACTCCGTTTTGAGTGGGAGACTCTCTCGTCGCCTTCGGAAAGTTATGACGTCGTGGGACGGACCACAGATACGAACCGCCGGCGGACATCTCATCACGCCTGTCGGCAGGTGCACTGCTCGCGTTGAGATCCACGGTGAAACCTGCCCTGTCAAGTTCGTCGTTCTGCAAGACTGTTCGAGGGACGTCATTCTCGGAATGGACTTCTTGTGTGAATACGGCGCCATCATCGACCTAGCGGAGAACAAGCTGACGCTTCGGAAACCTGTTCCGTCGGAGGAAGATCCCAAAGCGACGTTAGCTGCAGTGCGAGTCCTTACCAGTCACGTAAACCTGCCGCCGCAGTCGAGTGTCTTTGTCCCCGTCGGGACCGAAGAAGCCACCTGCGGGCTAGCACTGTTGGAAGGAAGCGTTCAACTTCTCCTTGGACGAGGGATTGGCATTGCAAGAGGCGTAACTGAGCTCCAGGACGGCCGTACCGTAGCCCTTGTCACCAACTTCCGCCAAGAGTCGCAGCACCTTACAAAGGGTACAGCTGTGGGCTACGTCGAGGAAATTCAGGACTCGGCCGCGATCGCCGTGATCTCAGAAGACACCTCTCCGACGCAGCACAAGGGAACCACGCCGTCAGAGCTCGACATCGACCCATCCCTCCCAGCCCCACAACGACGACAGCTGACTGACGTTCTCGCTGAGTTCAGTGAGTGCTTCGCCACATCGTCAAGGCTCCGTCAAACAGCGGTTGCGAAGCATCGAATTGTTACTGACGATGACGTGCCCCCTATTCATCAGTCGCCGTACCGAGTTTCGGTGAAGGAGAGGGAAACTATTCAGAAACAAGTTCAAGAAATGCTTGACGACGATATTATCCAGCCTTCAAGCAGTCCGTGGGCCTCTCCAGTCGTGCTGGTGAAGAAAAAGGACGGAACTCTTAGGTTCTGCGTGGACTACAGGCGGCTGAACGCTGTTACAAAGAAAGATGTCTATCCGCTTCCCCGCATAGATGACACCCTCGACCGCTTACGCCACACCCGATACTTTTCGTCGATGGACTTGAAGAGTGGCTACTGGCAGATTGAGGTGGATGAACGAGACCGCGAGAAGACAGCCTTTGTGACGCCCGATGGACTCTACGAGTTCAAGGTGATGCCCTTCGGACTCTGTACGGCGCCGGCGACTTTCCAGCGGGTCATGGATACCGTACTAACGGGACTGAAGTGGCAGAGCTGCCTCGTTTACCTGGATGACGTCGTGGTTTTTTCGCAGGACTTCGACGAGCACTTGAAACGGCTTAGGGCCGTGCTCCAAGCCATCAAGACCGCAGGGCTCACACTCAAGCCAACGAAGTGCCGCTTCGCCTACGGCGAACTTAAGTTCCTTGGCCATGTCGTCAGTAGCGAAGGAGTACGTCCTGACCCCGCGAAGACATCCGCCGTAGCCGAATTTCCTCGACCATCGGATAAGAAGGCCATCCGCAGATTCCTGGGACTGTGCGCGTACTACAGGCGCTTCGTCCAGGATTTCGCGAAAATTTCGGCGCCCCTGACACATCTTACGAAAGACGCCGTGAAGTTTCACTGGGCGGAAGAACAAGAACGGGCTTTCGACGAACTGAAACGAAGACTTCAGACGCCTCCGATCCTCGGACATTTCGACCAGCACGCCGAAACCGAAATTCACACGGACGCAAGCAACTCCGGACTTGGCGCGGTATTGGTACAGCTACAGGAAGGCACGGAGCGAGTCATTGCCTACGCAAGTCGCACACTGTCAAAGGCGGAGCAAAATTACTCCACGACGGAAAAAGAATGCCTCGCGGTTGTATGGGCGATCACAAAGTTTCGTCCGTACATATACGGGAACCCGTTCCGAGTGGTCACAGACCACCACTCGCTCTGTTGGCTTGCAAACCTCAAAGACCCTTCAGGACGCCTGGCTCGATGGAGCCTTCGACTGCAAGAATTCGACATGACTGTGGTCTACAAGTCAGGGCGGAAACATAGTGACGCCGACTGCCTGTCCAGAGCCCCCGTCGAAACGCCTGGCTGTACCGACGTGGATGACGACGAGTGTTTCCTAGGTGCCGTGGACGCCGACGACATGGCAAGACTTCAACGAGACGATCCGGAGCTCCGCGCCCTGATTGAGAATCTAGAAGGACGAGGAAGTACCGTTCCTCGTGTCTTTTCACGAGCCCTGCCGACCTTCGCTATCCGAAGAGGTGTACTTTATAAGAAAAATTTCGGAACCAGTAATTCGCCGTGGCTTCTGGTAGTCCCTACCAGCCTTCGAGAAGAAATTTGTCAAGCCTGCCATGACGACCCGACTTCAGGACACCTCGGTTACAGCCGGACACTAGCCCGAATACGTGAAAAATACTACTGGCCCAAGCTTCCCAAGACCGTCCATCTCTACACGCGGTCGTGCCATGAGTGCCAGCGACGCAAGAAACCGCCGTCAAAGCCAGCAGGTCGCCTTCAGCCGATTACCCCTCCAACCAAACCGTTCCAGCAAATTGGAATGGATTTGCTGGGTCCTTTTCCACCGTCGACGTTGGGAAACCGCTGGATAATCGTCGCCACAGATTATCTTACACGTTACGCCGAGACGAAAGCCCTTCCGTCAGGGACTGCTGTCGAAGTCGCCAAGTTCTTCATCGAGTCCATCGTCCTCCGGCATGGCGCCCCCGAAGTCCTGATCACAGACCGAGGGTCATCGTTCATGGCGCAGTTGACCCAGGAGATCCTTCGTCTAAGCCAGACAGACCACCGTCGGACAACTGCATACCATCCGCAGACAAACGGGTTGACGGAGCGGCTCAACAAGACCATCGCCGACATGACCTCCATGTACGTCGACGTGGAGCACAAGACATGGGACGAGGTACTGCCGTACGTCACATTTGCCTACAATACGGCCGTACAAGAGACCACAGGAGTGACGCCCTTCCAGCTGGTGTATGGCCGGAAGGTGACGACTATGCTAGACTCTATGTTGCCGCACGAGCCTGTCGACGACGGAAGCGATGACGCCCAGGTGGTCGCTCAACGGGCAGAAGAGGTCCGCCAACTAGCTAGACTACGAATTCAAGACCAGCAACATGTCGACGCCGGCCGATACAATCTTCGCCGGCGTGACGTCCACTTTCAGCCCGGGGACAGAGTATGGGTCTGGACACCAATTCGGCGACGTGGGCTCAGCGAGAAGCTTCTGAAGCGCTACTTTGGACCCTACAAGGTTCTTCGCCGTCTCGGGGACCTAAACTACGAGGTGCTTCCCGACGGAACTAGACCATCAAGACGACGCCAACCACGACCCGAAGTAGTCCACGTCGTGCGCCTCAAGCCGTATTACGAACGATAGAACTTTGAACTCCCGCCAAACTGTGAACTGTGAACTGTGAACTCGCTATTCTGCTGTCCTTTTGTTTTGGATTTGTTTTTGTTTTTTACGTTTTGTGGTGCATCGGGACGATGCACTTTTTTAAAGGGGGAATAATGCCGCGAGCGCAGCTGATCAAGCAGGCAGCGCGCCCGTGGCCTAACGGTTATCGCGCTTGCCTTCTACGCAGAAGGCCAGGGTTCGATCCCTGGCCGCGGCTACACATTTTTGTTGAGGCTGTAATGCGATGTTCTGGAAAATTCGAGAACCGTCTTGCTGATTCGAGATTAGAATGTTCTACGCGCCGAACCTTCTACGCCGAATGATCCAGATGCCGACGCGTGTACAAAAGGGGCTCCGCGTGGCAAGCCGGAGTCAGTTTCGCCCCAGCGTTCGACTCTGCTCTTTCGCCGACTTCGACGCCCGCGACGCTCTACTGTTGTCTTTTGTCTCCTTTATTTATTTTGGGCACAAGTTCGCCCGATTAAACGTTTAGTTTACTTCAGTTATTTACCGCCTCATCACTTGTCATTCGTGACAATATGCATGATGTAAAAATTAAATAGCGCATAAGCTTAGACAACGGACACAGCACAGAACATATAGGGTAGTGGATGGCGGCGTTTTGAAGTTAATGTTTCGTCGAGCAGCCTCTCGTAGTTCAAATCCTCTAGGCAGCCCAGTCCCTTGTATAGATCAAAATGGTGTTTCAGGAACTTCTCATTGAAACCGCGGCGCCGTTTCGGTGGATTAAACTCCCAGCAGGTCTTCGGGGTGAAAGTGGACGTCACGTAGAGGAAGGTCGTAACGCTCCTTGTAAACTCGCTGGTCTTCTTGAATCCGGTTACCAAGTGATGAGCCTTCTTAGAACGCTCAGATATCACTTGAACCTTATCGTTGTCAAACTTGATTTTATTGTAAGGCAACATGGCGTCGAGCATTGTGGCGACTATTGCCCCGTGCACCCGCAGGAACCGCGTGAATACAGTTGTTTATTTATCCACCTTGTCGCAAGCGAGGACAACGTGGCAGCACGTACTTAACTTCGTTACACCCTTATTGGTGTAAATAAGTCGTAGAGGTTGAGATAGAGGTTAGCAGTGAAGAAAACGGGCGTGTTGGTATCGGCAATTACACTTGAAAAAGAAAACGAAAAATGATGTACAGACATAACTTCCGTTGTAAATGTTTTTGTTCATTCTTTACCGTGTTCATTCATCATAACGTTAGTGGTGCAATGAGAGATTGTATTGTGCGTTTAGCATCGTATCGATCACGACTGGACGCGCAAAAGGCGCGTGGGGAATGAAAACCGAGGCACTGTGTAAAACCAAGTTTGTCAGAAAACCTCCCCTGCATCCCGCAGCAAGATTTTGTATAATGGCCCAAGTACAAAATATTTATATATTTCAAGAATGACAATAGATGAGGTTACGAATAACTGCAGCAACTAAATGTTTATTAAAGCGAACTTGTGCCAAAAAAGAAAAAAAAGGAAATAGAAGAAGGTTAGGATCGCAGGCGTCGATATTGGCGATAAAGCGGGATGTTTTCCCGCTGTGCTGCAGCGCGGCGCTTAACTCGGAATCGGGCACGTGGTACCGCCATACTAACATGGCACCTATGGAGCAAGAAGTCACACCAGCACAACTGGGTGATAAGCTCAGATGGTTATAAAGCAAGGTGCGCTGACACGGCTAAATGTAGCACAATGCCGCAGGCGGTATCTCCAGGTTCGGAATGTGTAGCAGACGCTCGTCATCCACAAGCGCTAAATCCGAGGCGGCACCACACGCCCGATTCCGAGCTAGGCGCTGTACCGCAGAAGAGCGGGAAAATGCACAAGTTCGCAGGCACATTAGGACCCGCGTACGCTTTGTGCAATCTTGAAACCAGGTGACCCACCGGAAGTTGGCAGAGCAATAGGTTTCAATCGCAGCTCGCTGCGTCCTGTGGACTTTTGACCCCGGCTGTACATGGGAGCGCTTCTGGGACAATCGGCATGGAAGGTTCGGCAAGTAGAAATTGTAACTTCGGATGAGCAACAGGGTTCTTGAATTTATCAGAACGTGACATTTGCAGCAATACCGAAATATTACCTCCGCTGCCAGGAATCGAACTGTTGCCCTTTGCGTGAGGAGCCAACCTATTGAAAAATCCACCAGACCGGGTCTGGTGTGTTTCTGACGCTTACACCAGAGCGGGAATTCAGAGACGGTTTTTGCGTATTCTGGTGTCTTGGCATGTTCTGGTGTTTTGGCTTGTTCTAGTGTCTTGAAATGTTCGGATGTTTTGGCGCGTTCTGGTGTCTTCGCGTGTTATGGTGTCTTGGCATGACCCTGCCAAGTGTGTTCTGATGTGACCCGGCCGATGTAGTGTCTTCTTGGGTGACCTGGATCATGCATGCACAGTATAATTTAGACGCAGAAAGGACTGGTGATGACTGCAGCAAGCAAATTGTGCAAAAAGAACACCAATTTCTCAAAGGTTTAGGCGTTCATTATGCCATGAAACAAAACTACAAAGACAAAAAAAATGAAATATACTATTTTATTTTATTTCCAACACGCACAACTCGCGCACATATCTTGCACACAGGGATGTGCATGACTCTTTTCTTGCATGTCGTTCTTGCCAGCACACCCGGATGGCTAATATGATGGCTTGGGCAAGTTGGCATTGTATATTAAAACCTACACTACATAAAATAATACAAATACAGGAGCAGCTGTTCATAAAAAACCTTACCATAATAAAATCACAACTACGACGGAAAGCAAATAAGTTATGTCGTGTCCAGCCTGATAATTAGAGTCAATTTATCACTCGGCCGCATTCCGCGTTCAATATGCTTTACCCTGCCTGTGGCAACATAATACTGCCGCGGGCGCAGCTGACAGAGTAGGCAGCGCGCCCGTGGCATAACGATTATCTCGCTTGTCTTCCACGCAGAAGGCCAGGGTTCGATTCCTGGCCGCGCCTATACAATTTTGTTGACGCTGTGATGTGATGCTCTAGTAAATTCGAGAGCCGCCTTGCTAATTCGAGGTTAGAATTTCTACGAACCGAACCTTCTACGCTTAATGTTCCGGAAGCCCACGCGGTACAAAAAGGGCTCCGCCTGGCACGCCGAGTCAGTTTTCGCCCCAGCGTTCGACTCTGCTCTTTCGCCGACTTTGACGCCCGCGACGCTCTACTGTTATCTTCTGTTTCCTTCTTTATTTTTGGGCACAAGTTCGCCCGACTAAACGTTTAGTTTACTCAGTTATTCACCGCACTCATCACTTGTCATTTGTGACATTTTGGTGGAGGTGCGGGGTAGCGTTTTATGCCCGTGGACCGTACCCCTCCGAAAACAAGCAGGCGAAGTGACGTGCTCAGCCCCGGGAGGTTACCCTTCACAGAAGACCAGACCAAGGCCCGGTCGAGTCGCCGTAACCAAGGCCTACCGCCGGACCTCGGACCCCTGCCGCAGAAATCAAAGAAGAAGAAGACCGCGACGATGACCGCTCCGCCCGTCGTTGTCCTGCCCGTCGTCCACTGGTCGCCGACGCCTTTCCATGGCGAAATCTATGAAGACGTCGAGGACTGGATCCGTCACTATGAGCGCGTGGCCCGCCACAACGGATGGAATGCCGAGCAACGCCTCCAGAACCTATACTTCTCGCTCGAAGGCACCGCGAGAAACTGGTTCGAAAACCACGAGGCTTCGCTCACTTCGTGGGATATCTGCACCACCCAGTTGAACCAAACCTTCTCGAACCAACACCGGCGACAGAAGGCGGAGGACCTGCTCCAGGCGCGGACTCAAGCCCCCGACGAAAGCGTGACAAGCTTCGTTGAAGACGTGCTACGACTGTGAGCACGCGCCGACCCGCAAGCCACCGAGGAGAAGAAGTTGCGCTTCCAAATGAGGGGCGTCAAGAGCGAAATCTTCGGTGGCCTTGTCCGCCGCCCCCGACGACGCTAGACGGCTTCGTGGCCGAGGCGACCAACATCGGGCGAGCGCTGTCGGCCAGAGGTGTGCACTATCAGCGACTCGTTGGTGTGTCAACGGTTCCGGCTGTCTCACCACCTCGCTCCGATGTCGATGGTGTCGGCATCGAACACCTGCGCCAGATGATCCGCGACGTCGTCCGGGATGAGCTCAAGAAGCTACTGCCGGCTCCCAACCGTCCGGCTTCGCTCTCGATTCCCGAGGTGGTTCGAGAGGAAGTACAGCGAGCTTTCCAGCCGGACAATCGCATCATCGTTCCAGCTCCCGAAGAACCGGTGCTGAGCTACGCCGCAGTGGCCCGACGACACCCCCGTTGCGCCGCAGCCGCGACGTGAGCCTTCAGCACCGAGGCAACCGCCGTACGTCCACCCAGATCAACCTGCGCCGAGGAAGACGGACGTCTGGAGGACCGCCGACCGACGCCCGCTGTGTTACCACTGCGAAGAAGCTGACCGTGTGTACCGGCGATGCCCCTACCGGCAAATCGGGCTTCGCGGGTTCGCGCCGCACGCCCCACGCCCGAGGAGCGGAGAACGACCGCGAGACACCGAAGAATATCTGCATCGAGCACCTTCTCCAGCGCCCGCTCCCTCCCGAGGATACTCGGTCACCCTCACCACGACGCCCCGCTTCACCGATACACAGGCCCCGCCGTGAAAGCATCTCGCCACTCGCCCCTCGTCGGGGAAACTAAGCGCGGCAACCCCTGGAGGTGGTGTTGCCAAAGATAACCGACGCAAACATCCTCCACGAACGTCGGAGGGACCCCCACTCTAACGACGCCGCACGTAAGAACGACGCTCGTGCGACAATAAAGAATAACGTAAACGTCGTTATCGACGGCCACGACGCGTCGGCCCTCGTCGACACCGGAGCAGACTACTCCGTCCTGAGTGGGAGGCTCTCCTAAAGCCTTCGTAAAGTGACGACGCCATGGGATAGCCCACAGATACGAACTGCCCGTGGGCACCTCATCACACCAGTCGGCAGGTGCACCGCTCGCGTCAAGGTTCACGGTGAAACATGCCCGGTGAAGTTCGTTGTTCTACGGGATTGTGCAGGAGACGTTATACTCGGCATGGACTTTCTCTGCGAATACGGTGCCGTCAACGACCTGGAAGCCAACCAGCTGACACTGCGGAAACCTGTTATGACGTCCGAAGATCAGGAAACAACGTCGGCCGCCTCAGCCACAGTGCTATCCGAGCACGTAAACTTGCCACCGCGCATGAGTGTGCTGGTGCCCGTAGGAACCCAAACAGCAATTTACGGAGACGCCCTGCTGGAAGGCAGTGTTCAACTGCTCCTAAGCGAAGGGATTGGTGTCGCAAGAGGCGTAACGAAGCTCCAAGATGGACGCACCGCTGTCCTTGTAACGAACTTCCGACAAGAGGCTCAGCACCTTACAAAAGGTACCACCGTGGGACACATCGAGGAGCTCCAGGACACAGCCGCAATCGCCGGAATCTCTGAAGACTCCCCTTCGTCGAAACACAAGAGAGCGTCATCCTCAGAGCTTGACATCGACCCAACCCTCCCCCTTCCCCACCGACGACAGCTGACTGACCTCCTCGCCGAGTTCAATGAGTGCTTCGCCACGTCATCAAAGGTGTACCAAACGACGGTTGCGAAACATTGTTACGGATGACAACGCACTTCCTGTGCTTCGGCCACCATACCGAGTTTCCATGAAAGAAAGAGAAATCATTCAGAAGCGAGTTCAGGAAATGCTTGATGACGACATCGTCCAACCCTCAAAGAGTCCGTGGGCTTCCCCAGTAGTACTGGTGAAGAAGAAAGACGGAACCCTGAGATTCTGCGTGGACTATCGCCGGCTGAACGCAGTAACAAAAAAGGACGTCCATCCGCCGCCCCGCATTGACGACACCCTGGATCGGCTGCGCCACGCCCGTTACTTTTCGTCGATGGAATTGAAGAGCGGGTACTGGCAGATAGAGGTCGACGAACGAGATCGCGAGAAGATGGCCTTCGTCACGCCGGACGGACTGTACGAATTTAAAGTAATGCCGTTCGGACTGTGCACAGCGACGGCAAACTTCCAGCGCGTTATGGACACCGTCCTTTCCGGCCTGAAATGGCAGAGCTGTATCGTGTACCTCGACGATGCTGTAGTGTTCGCAAGCGAATTCGACGAGCACTTGAGACAACTGCGATCCGTGCTGCAGGCTATCAATACTGCTGGACTGACACTCAAGCCTTCCAAGTGTCGCTTCGCCTATGGTGAGCTAAGATTCTTGGGACACGTTGTGAGCGCTCTGGGTGAAAGCCCTTATCCTGCAAAGACGTCCGCTGTCGCCGAATTCCCGAAACCATCAGACAAAAAGGCCGTCCGAAGGTTCCTTGGGCTTTGCGCCTGCTACAGACGTTTCGTCCGTGACTTTGCACACATTTCTGCACCGCTGACGCATCTGACGAAGGACGACGTGCAGTTCCAGTGGGGAAAGGAGCAAGAACAAGCGTTCGACGAACTCAAGCGAAGGCTCCAGTCGCCCCCTATCCTCGGGCATTTTGATCAGTCGGTGGAGACAGAAATCCACATGGACGCCAGCAATACCGGTCTCGGTGCCGTACTCGTTCAGCGACAAGAAGGAACAGAAAGAGTAATCGCTTACGCAAGCCGGGCGCTGTCCAAGGCAGAACAAAATTATTGAACGACCGACAAGGAATGTCTTGCAGTCGTCTGGGTGATAACCAAGTTCCGTTCGTACTTGTACGGGATCCCGTTCCGCGTGGTCACAGACCACCACGCCCTCTGCTGGCTCGCCAACCTCAAGGATCCGTCAGGACGCCTCGCCCGCTGCAGCCTTCGACTGCAAGAATTCGACGTAACCATTGTGCATAAATCCGGCAGCAAGCATAATGACGCTGACTGTTTGTCTAGGGCTCCAGTCGAACATCCAATCTCCGGCGCCGACGACGATGACGACGCCCGTTTTCTAGGAGCAGTTAACACTAACGACATGAGGGCAATGCAACGCGACGACACGGAACTTCGCTCCGTGATCGACCACCTCGAAGGTCGAGGAGTCTGTCCCACGGGTCTTTTCTCGGGACCTACCGAGCTTTGTCCTGCGCGAGGCATGCTCTTCAGAAATAATTTTGGAACCAGCGAAACTCCCTGGCTACTGGTTGTCCCTACCAGCCTCCGAGAAGGAATTTTTCAAGCGTGCCACGATGACCCAACGGCCGGACATCTCGGCTACAGCAGGACACTTGCCCGGATTCGTGACAAGTACTACTGGCCCAAACTCCTGAAGACTGTTCATCTGTACACACGGTCATGTCACGAGTGGCAACGGCGTAAGAAACCTCCGACGAGACCTGCGGGATTCCTGCAACCGATATCGACCCCTACTACGCCTTTCCAACAAATTGGAATAGATTTGCTTGGGCCCTTCCCGCCATCGACTTCGGGGAACTGCTGGATAATCGTTGCCACGGATTACCTTACCCGGTACGCGGAGACGAAAGCCCTTCCGTCAGGAACAGCGGTGGAAGTCGCCAAGTTTTTCGTCGAGTGTATTCTCCTTCGACATGGCGCCCCCGAAGTCTTGATAACCGACCGAGGGTCATCGTTCTTGGCCCAGCTCACGCAAGAGATCCTTCGGCTCAGCCACACCAGCCATTGTGGGACCACCGCGTACCATCCGCAGACCAACGGGCTAACGGAGCGGCTCAACAAGACGATCACCGACATGATCTCCATGTACGTCTACGTAGAGCACAAAACGTGGGACGAGGTATTAACTTACATCACGTTCGCCTACAACACTGCAGCCCAAGAAACCACCGGGTTTACGCCATTCGAGCTGGTGCATGGTAGAAGAGTGACGACCATGCTGGACGCGATGCTGCCCCATGAGCCTGTGGATGACGGATGCGACGATGCCCATGCGGTCAGTCAGAGAGCAGAAGAAGCACGCCAACTAGCCCGCCTTCGAATCCACGATCAACAGCGTGTCGACGCTCGTCGGTACAATCTTCGTTGCTGCGCCGCTACTTCCAGCCCGGAGACAGAGTGTGGGTGTGGACGCCGATTCGTCGTCGCGGTCTCAGCGAGAAACTGCTGAAGCGCTACTTGGGGCCTTACAAGGTCATTCGACGCCTCGGAGATCTGAACCACGAAGTTCTTCCCGACGGAACACGGCCATCAACCAGACGTCAGCGGCGACCGAGGTGGTGCATGTCGTCCGGCTGAAGCCGTACTACGAACGCTAGCACTATACACCGCCGTCGGACGAGTGAACTGTGAACTGTGAATTGTGGCTCGCGAGTCCGCTGACCTTTAGTTGTGGATTGTTTTTTTCGTGTTGTGCTGTATCGGGACGATGCACTTCTTTTAAAGGGGGATCATGCCACGGGCGCAGCTGACCAAGTAGGCAGCGCGCCCGTAGGCAACAATTATCGCGCTTGTCTTCCACAGAAGGCAGGGTTCGATTCCTGACCGCGCCTACAGATTTTGTTGACGATATGATGTGATGTCCTATGCAAATTCGAGAGCCGCCTTGCTAATTCGAGGTTAGGAATGTTCTACGAACCGAACCTTCTACGCCGAATATTCCGGAAGACAACGCGGTACGAAAGGGACTCCTCCGCCTGGCACGCCGAGCCAGTTTTCCCCAGCGTTCGACTCATCTTTCGCCGACTTCGACGCCCGCGACGCTCTACACTTATCTTTTGTTTCCTTCTTTATTTTTGGGCACAAGTTCGCCCAATTAAACGTTTAGTTAACTCAGTTGTTCACCGCCTCATCACTTGTCATTCGTGACAATACAGTAACACCAGACTATATCAAACTCGCAAAAAACCGTCTACCAGTTCAATATAGTGGGCTAATCTTTTTATAAATACCTTAATGCTTTTGACAACGAACAAGCACGCCACATTTAGAAAATGTAGCTTAACCCTGCACGGGCGTCCGAACGTCATGAGGGATGCTCTACCGCAGCTCTTCAGTGGCCGCTTCTTCGTTTTCCAAGGTCTCGTCCGCTTGCCCTCTCCCCGCTCCCTCGGCAAAGAGATTTTTTCTTCTATTCCGTGCAATCAACGCGGCCGCCCGAAAAAAATAAAACAGCTTTTTTTGCAAGCTGGTTTTTGCCCTACGAGTTTGCTTGCGTTGAGGGAAAGCCAGCTTGCAGAGCTAAACAGCGCTCTTGGCAGTTTGATCTATCGGGAGGCGCTGCGATTTTCGTTCGATGTAACCTCATTTTTCGCTATGCATTTTTATAGAAGCTACTGGTCCGTTCACAAATAGTACGAATTAACCGGGTTCGATATTATCGGGTTTGACTGTAGATCGAACCTCGTGGCCTCGCTCCCAGTGTGCAAAGCAAGTGCTGCCCCCCACGCAGCATCCCTTCTGGTCTGCGCGCATTCACATTGTCTCACCTCATAGTGCATCTGACTGTACATGTGTGCTGCACAAGACAAAATCAACAATAGGTTCATAAAACTATCTCCAATCGTAGTAAATAATAACTCACACTATACACACATAAAGTGCGCAGCTACGCACAGCACAGCCACAAAATATCTTGTGCCCTTAAAGGTTGATCAGAAATAATTCAGGGTCGTTTCGTTGGAGTGCTGTAATGTTTTTGACATCTAGAGCACAAAGAAAGCACTCATCGTAGTCACCTTCGGTGCAGGCCGGACCGGCCTTGATGGGGGCCCTTGACAGGAAGTCGGCCACATTGTGCTTCCGGCCGGACGTGTACAGCACGGTCATGCGAACTCCTGCAGTCGTAGGCTTTACCAGACGAGGCGTCCGGAGGCGTCCTTCACATTCCCCAGCCAGCGGAGCAAGTTGTAGTCCGTGACCACGCGAAAATGAATTCCATACAAATATGGTAGAACTTTGTTATATCCCAGACGACAGCAATGCTATCATTTTCATTAGTTGAGTACTTTCTCTCCGCGATGGACAGCGTCCGACTTGAGTATGCGATGACTCGCTCTTCTCCTTCTTGCCTTTTGACTAGTACCACTCCCAGTCCGGTGTTACTATGGTCGGTGGGGCTTTCTGTTTCTGCGAAGTGGTCGAAACGGCCAAATATCTGGGGAATCTGGAGTCTTTTTTATGCTCAAACTTTACGGCGTCCTTAGCGAGGTACGTTATCGATGCGGACAGCTTGGTGAAGTACGGAACAAACCGCCTGTAGTAGGCACAAAGTCTGACAAATCTTCTGATGGCTTTCTTGTCAGACGGCGGCGTAAATGCAGCTATGGTGCGTGTCTTTTCGGGGTCAAGGAGAACACATTTGTTGTTTAAATACTCTGCCTTCTGTGAGATGCAGTATGCTGAATTGATGGAGCGACACATTACAAACTTGGTCCTTCGTCGACGTCGTAGTAGTATCATATTCACCACATTAATTGTGTGCTAAACTAAAGTCAAGTCATCCATATGCTATTGCATACGGTTCAATAGCAACTGTGACTACATCGCTTTTCCAGTAGCAGGTACAATTAGGATAAGATATATAAGATTAAACTGACCTCAGGGGGATATATCAGTAAAAAAAAAGCCCAAGACATTACTTGATGACAAATCAGTCAAGAACATGCCCTACATATATTAAGGAGTGATGGCTATGAACGCCAGGAGCTTCCCAAATTAGTACAGCACCAATCTTAAGTTCCAATCTGTAGCACAAGGCATTAAGCTGCATTAACAGAGCAGCCAATGGGTATGTAAACTTGTGAATGATGCAGAAATAAAATACAGGCACTGTAATTAGGCATCTTTTGGTAAATGAACTACAGTCGCCGACCAATTTTTAGGACTCAGAGGGGACCCCGGAAATGTCCGAGTAATTAAGCGATGTGAAAAATCGATTTCAGCCAAAATATCAAATGTCCGCGCATAATGGCCACTTTGCACTTGCTTAATATCAAATTTAAGTTCTCGTGCGACTTCCGCATTATATTTTCTCTTTTCACTTGTTTGTTGATCTGTTTGATCACGACGCTGCACTTTGTCGGCACCATCGTTGGCACAAACAGCGAAGGTCAAGTTTGCGCCATTTGGCATTACTTGGAGACAGTGATTTGTCCGCCAAGCTCACTTCAATCCTAAGCCTATCCGCGAAAAAATCTTCGCGCTCACAGAGCATAAGAACGGCAGATGAGCGCTCTTCTCGCGGTCGCACTAGAAAAGCACGGACCACGAGAAGAACTGGAAGAGTCATAATAATAAGAAGGCGGGGGCCATATTGGCTATTGCGAACCGGAAAACCCGAATATAGCATCAACCCAGCTTATTTATTGCGTAGGACGTGGTATCGAGGCTACAGGGCAAAACCAAAACAACCAAAATGGCGGTGACTAAGCTCGTGGCGCTATAGCGGAGGCTGTTTTGCGGCTATAAATTGAGTAAATCACACAAATTATGTTCGAAGTATCAAGCGTTAAAATTTATGGCGTCCGAAATTTCGGTCACTGTTACACGTTAACTCTTTGGGGTGAGTGACGGTTCGGCGAAAGCATTTGAATAATCGGACGTGTCCGAAAAATCGGTCAGCGACTGTACTTGCGCAAATATGCAGTAGTGTTCTTCCCTTTGCTGGAATAGGAGAAACCTCTGGAGTTTTTTTAGCAATTGCAGATGTGTGATCGGTTCAAGTCATTTTGGAGCACGTCTTGCAGCAGCTACAGGTCTATTTTCGGTGTAGAAAATGAAACTTTTGGAGCATTAGCTGGCACCTTATTTTAATTCCTACTACTGGAAATATCATTTGTTAAGCTTAATCTTTTGGTCGGTTCATTATGAGACATTGTCTAGTACTTTGCTTCCCTCTGATGTGCAACTTTTTTGTTATCATCAATTGCGTGGCAAGTTTAATTCTTTCAAACACAGAACCAGCTATTACGTGTAGAAGTACCAAGAAAACACTGTGCTGAATACTGAAGGACAGTATGAATGGCTGCGAATGGTTATTTTAGTAACAGAGCCAAGGGTTAACCAAAAAGTGTATTCCACAGAACTACTCTTACAACAGAATAATATTGAGACGCAAGTTCATGTTTCACTAAAGTCCTAATGGTTGTAATAAAACTAGAATTTTAATTCAGATAAAAGCAAAACTTCTGTTATAGTATTCTCGACGTCCATGACAACTTATGTGCAGGACTTCATGATCACAAAAATCGGCACTTTCAACGATAAATAAACCTTAGGAGAGGAACAATCCAATCGAACTCATCAAGGCTATTCTCACGTTTCCATCCCTTTCTCCAGCTAATCGAGTCTTAACTTACTCCGTTCACTGTGCCATCGTACAGATGGAACCTATGTAAAGGTAATTACCAAACAAGAGAAATGGCATAAAAAATAAGCTTATAAAGAAGTTCATGTGAATATTCCAACAATACACAAGTATCCTTGCTAAACTTTAAGTTTGAAGAAAATAATTCTGAATATTGCAGTGTATCATATATTCTAGCCGCAGTTTAATTCAGAATTTTAGTGCAAGGTTGAGTTGTTACATCCTCACTTACAAAGTTCCCTTCTCTTTATATACCCAAGTCGTGTGCGTACAACATATTGGTTTGAAAAAGTGTTTTCCGCTTAGTACGCGGCTGAGCTGCGGCGAAGCGTGAACGAATTATATTCGTGATGCCTGCTTTGCGGCTTTCGCTTCACTGCAGCGTAGTGTTGGCGCGCAGTGAGAAGCACACTTAACGAAGCTACCAAACCCACCAGAACCGACCATTAGCATGGAAATATTGCGCGACCTCCGAGGACTGTGAGCATTTGATACAGACATCAAATCGAGTAATATATCACCTAAATCGAAAGTTCGGAAAATTCGGACAAGCTTACTATAACTATGCGGCCGTTCAGAGGGTCTGCAACTGTTAAATTTCCAGTATTAATGAAGTGAAACAGCGTTCTGGCGCAACGTTAGCGCAGATTTATCTCATTTTGTCGAAATGTAGCAGGTTAAGCACTTTGGCGCAATTTGGTGCCGAAATTCACATCACTGACTTTGGAAATAAAAGAAAGCTGCTTTTTCTCGCGCTGACAAACTACATAAAAGTTATCGTATTTTCCGCTGTTTAAGTCGCGGTTTTTTTAAACATTTCTTTTTGTGCGTCTACACAATACGACTTATATCCGTTTCTTTTTAGTTGACGGTGCGATGCAATTTGTTTTATGCCCCGCGCGCCATCTTTTGTAGAACACCGTAACTACGTTGCCATAGATGGTGTTGCGCCTTCCAGGAGGCACTGCTGCCGCTGCATTCTTCTACACTTTTCATAACTGACTCGAAAGCGAGAAATTTCACAGTTTCCTCGAAGCAGCTGAAGGTGCATGGGAAAGACAATGAGAATAAATATTTTACAGCACGTGATTTATGGTACCGAATTCAGCCATGGTTCTGTATTCTCTTGCCTCAGTCCAGTCACACTAAACGGTAAGGAAGGGGATGGGGCTGGTATACACGCACTGCCAGGATAGGGTGGGGCCGCAGGCTTCAACTCGCCGATATCGGTCACAGTAATCACAGCCGTGAGTGGCAGCGACGCAGCGGTTCCTTTGCCGATGACTGTGTGCAGACGGTATTGGGCACCTCGTTAATAACTGTAAGGGCATGCAGACACAGAATTAATCCGCGTACTGTCGCCCGCCGCCGCTGCTGCCAGAATCTGGAGACAGAGACACTGCAATGAGGGACGGGGGAATGTTTCCTCAATTTCAGTCGCTCCTTTGGGCTGCCCAATGCAAAATAACCAAGCGGTTTCCCCGACTCCTATATCCTGAAGGGCCACGTGATCTCTTCCAGAGACCTGTTAAACGACTTTGATGTGTGATGTGGTTTCACGGAAAGGATTGAAACTGTGCCCACGGGCATCTAAAAAAAGCTATGACGGGTTTCTTACACCATTTAGGAATTGTTAAAGGGTAGCCTAGACAAAAACCCAATATAACGTTCTGATACTTAGATTACGGAATATGGAATCTAACAAGAATTATTACTAGAAACATAAACTCCAGATTGCAGACAAAGGAATAATTTCTGAAATCCTGAAATCCAAATATAGTCTAATAAAATTTCTAGTTCCATAATGCAGATATCGATAATTTATACCGGGTTTAGGAAGGGACGTCATACCTTTTAGAAAAAATTTAAAAATATATCGAACCCGTCAAACATTTTTAAAGTGTACGTAAAAACATTTAAAAAATCCTGGTTGTCCCATAGATGGATTTTTAACGGCGTTGTTTTGTGGTCTACTTCACCGGCAGAATATGTAGGTGAATCCTGCCTTGGCGGTACTGACCACTGTGATGGCCATCAAACGGTATTCGCGGTGGGGATCCCTGGTGAGGTGGGAAGAGTTTCGACAGGCTCATCAGTCCGATGGACCTTGCCAGAAAGTAGCACAACAGCTGAGACACGAAATTACAACCGACAACGGAAGTCCCAAAGACTAAGGGTAATAGTTGCTGACAAGCGAAAATGTTATGCTACAGAAAATCACTGAGCGGGACGAGGAGCGATGCAGCCAGCCGTTCCTTTCTACAATGCCTCGCAAAGCTACGTAAGATTTTAAGAAGGTATATGCCTAATGCCGCCCTAGCGTGACACAGCAGTAAGAGCAAGTCTTACGAAAATTTATTACGAATTGCAACGTGGACAGGCATCAGGCAGATTGTAATGAGGCACGCACGTACTGCAATTTGACAGGAGGTGAAACCACCAGGTGTCCAACCACCATGTCTAAGAACCCCTGGTAGTGTGTTGCTTGTAAAGTTGTAGCTCCCTTTTCTCTGGTCCACGTGGCAATCAATATTTGCTATCAGTGACGGACGACTTCACAAAGTGGCTCCAAATGTTTCCATTGCGCAAGCGCGACTCTAGAACAATGCACGACTCTCTTCTTGAGACGTTAATTGGCTTTGGCTTTGCCGCAACACAGTTTGCGGACGACACTTCTGATTTTGTTAGCAAGGTGCTCGTGGACGCGAGTATGCCACTGAGGACACGGCACAAACAGACTTCGCCGTACCTTGCTCACTGGAAAATAACTGAGAGAGTCAACCGTAAACTGAAAGTGATGCTTGTACAGCACACAGAGCGACACAATGACTGGGCCGCGAAACTTGCAGAAGTAATATTCAATACACGCACGTCAACAAACCGGTCCACGGATTTCACTGCGGCTCAGAATAACTTCCTAAAAGAGCTTGCGTTTCGCCTGGAAAATTTCCTTTTTTGCGATGATTCATTAAAGCATGCAGTGCACCACTACGCAATTGGCAAACGTTCTTTAGAAGCGCTTTGCGGAGAACTTGAAAGGGGATAGGGAGAGCCTTGAAGTTTCGATGCTGCAGCAGGCCGACCATTACAAGAAGCAAAGGCAAAATCTGCAGTTTAACGCAGGAGATCTGGTGCTGATGTGATCTTATCGCTAGGTGATGCTGCTAAATGCTTCACGACCTTTCCAACAAAGGTATGGGAGGGCCTCTACGGCGTTAGCAAAAAGCGTTTCAGTTTATTACGGGCTTGTGCATTACGTATCTGGTGAGGCGTGCTGGTTCATTCATGTTGCCAACTCAAGATCTTTTTATCAACCCAAAAAGTAAATGTGTTGCATGTTTAAATGTGCTGCATATACGATATGACAATGATCCAGATCATCTCTCGGAAGATTGCAAACCGTCTCTGCAACAATACAAACTGCCACGGCGATGAAGACAGCGATATGGGGGGCAGAGTCCTTTGTGCATTTCATTCATGTCAGCTTCGGTTTTTTTGAGAGGACAGAAAGTAACCATTCTCCCGTATTGCACGTAAGCAGGCGTCATGCTTGAGCGCGTATACTTATTTCTATCACATCATAACCTCATTCACTCTCAAATTTATTGGGGTTTGCGCACCCCCACATGGAAAGCAGCAGCAACGCAGCTTCCTTACCGGACCCATTCCTACCGCATCGGTCCCGTACGGAAGTGTTTAGGCCGGTCCCCAAATTGAGCAAGGCTCAGTCGGACCCGCGCTGGCTCCTAAGCGAAGGGTCGATTCTCAGTGACCCAGAAGGAAGGCCAACCTTAGATGTCCTGAGCCATCTATTTGATTTTTGGAAGAGGACAGACAATTAGGGCAGCTTGGTGATTCACAGCTTTCGACCAGGTTGCCCGCATGTTTAATTGTCTCTCGTTATTTCTACCTCAAAGTAGCGAAGCGTAATGGGCCACGCAATTGTTGCTCCACCGCTGATAAAAGGCCGCTGCAGAAGTATGCGCGGGGCTCATAGAATCGTAGCGCGGGCGATGACGGTCAATAGATGATGACCTGTTGCTGAATCAGTGCGTTTTTCAATCTTCCAGACGGGCAGCAGCAGTGGAATTTCCAAAAACACTTAGCGCGTGTATAAAATAAGCTATAATAGGACGCTTCGGGAAAACGCCGTTTTGTCCTGGACTTTTCCTTTTCCTTTTAAGTTTGTGGGCATAAGTCTGCAATATGAAACGCTTATTTTCCGTCCTACATTTGTTTTTCCATTTCGGGGTAAAACTATGCGATGGGACACGGATAATACAAATACGACAAAGTACACAGCGCTGAGAAGAAACTAAGAGTTTATTTTGCTCAGACCCCGTATAGCTCACACCATGTTTTACCCCGAAATATTAATCAACCAACTAACCCAAACAAACCTTTTTAGCGAGCTCCATTTGCCTTTCGGTATATTCGTGAAAACCCTGAGACTGGGGAGGAAAAAGGACAACACAACACAAAGTCTCAAACACAGCCGACATTTATTGAACAGAATATCGTGGTTTTTTAGGGTACAGGTGCACCGAAAACCAAAGGAAGGAAAAATGGAGAGGAACTTTTTTTCCCGAACGCACAAGTGAGAGAGAGGACATTAACAAATAGCCACACCTGTACTGTTCTAACTTAAACAAAAAAGGGGGAGGGGATCTCTTAACCGAGGTGGGTAAGGAGATCTCCCCTTCCTTCCTGTCCCCCCCCTTTGTTTGAGTTAGAACAGTACCGGTGTGGCTATTGGTGAATGTCCTCCCTCTCGTGCGTTCAGGAAAAAGAAGTTCATCCTCTCCCTTTTCCCATCCTTTCGGTTTTCGGGGCACCTGTATCCTATAAAACCACAATATTCTGGACAATAAATTTCATCTGTGTTTGAGACTTTGTGTTGTGTTGTCCTTTTCCCCCCCAGTCTGTGGGGTTTGTCTTAACTGCTGAAACATATCGCAGAGATCAGCAGCTATCATGCCTTAACCCGGCTTTAGCCACCTCGGGCGAATGCCACTAAGGCCCGATGGCAGAGGACCTCATACACTTGGGTCAAAAAATTGTGTATTCCAGTCACACTAATCTCTATACCCGGAATCTCAGCTGTCAATTTGGTTACTAACTGTAGCCATTACTTGTTGTATCCACGAAAATAGCTCGATTTGAAAGCAGAGCCAAAACATTGCTTTCTTGTTTGTGGAAAGGTAAGTTACAATACTTTGAGTCACTGTTGGTGGTCCGCGTGTGCTAGATTTATCACTGCCACATATTTTTACAAACTGCCAGAACTGCTTTATCTCCGTCGTCATTCGACCCACCATTCCAAACAAATAACGTATCTAGCAGAGCGTAGCAAACTTTTGTAAGGCGCAGTTGCGCTCTCTATTCTTTTAAGATTTTCGTCTCAACTAATTTTGTTGTATTTGGCATAAGCACACCTCCTTCACTTTATGTGCTTCAACACGTTATTGTTAACCCAAGGTTTGATCTATATTTGTTTTCTCTGGTTTGTCTTCGACAGAATGGACGGTTTTATGGCAATGCACTGTTTGTCGTTGAAATTAACCACAAGTTGTCCGTGCCTCTCTCACCCATGGGAAAAGAGAAGGTGGGGTAGAAACTTTCCTGACAAGTAATGGTTTGTAACCACCTTTGCCATACAAATACAACTTTCGTGCAGTATCGCCAGAATAATTTTGACAAAAGGAGCAAAAATGTCAGCAATAACATATCAGGAGAAATGATTTCTAGTACCAATTAAACCCTCTAAAAAAACATAAGGGCAGTTACATAGCAGCAATTCGTGTATGTTCTCACCACGTCTTGGGAGTGTAACACATTGCAGAAAACCAAATGTGTGAACAATATAACAAAGAACGATTCACTGCAGACTCAACAACCATATTGCACGAGCTAGCGACAAACTTTAAACCATGGTGATCAAACTAACCTCCAATAATGATTATGACCCTAGTGAAAAATACACCAGGCCGAGGGCTGGTGTGACTTGATGTTACACCTGACTGTTTCACAGATGTGATTTGGGACATTTTCACACCAGAAATCTGGTGCTCTGGTGTGACACCAGACATCTGGTGTGCCGGTGTGACACCAGCAACCTGGTGTTCTGATGTGACACCAGCAATCTGGTGTCCTGGTGGGTCATCACGTTTTGCTGTAGTGTGATACCAGAGCACCTGTTGACTGGGTGTTGCTTTACTCACAGAAAGGGTACAATGATAAGTTTGAAAACAACGCTGCTGTCATAATTACTTTATTCAAAAGAGCACAGCAGTAAAGCTTCGGAAGCTTTACTCTTGTAGGGAGTTGCCCGTGATCAACTCGAGTTTGTCCGGAGCAACTGCCATGCGTCGAAAAACCGGACGCCCTGTCGTTCTGCAATTCTTAACCTTTCAGCTTGCAGTTGACTCGTGTCTTAGTTACACTGACCCGTTCCGCGTACCTCTCCGCGCCCGAAATCTCCTCTTCTAAGGCATCGTATTCGACAGATGGCTCGATTTTCTTGTCAAGCCCTTTCAGATAAGCCTCCTTAAGTAGAAGAATATCAAATGTTTCATCAAGCTCACCGATGTCGGTTGGATCCGTGGACAGCAGGACGCCAATCTCGTTGATGATCTTTGTTGTGGCGGCTTGCAGGGTAATCCTCTTTCGCTTCAGGCGGTCGGCGCCCTCCTACTCGTAGTAGGCATGATTTGGCGGTTAATTCCCTGCTTGCCGTACCAAAAACTGTAACAATTACTAGCTTTCTTTGTTGTTTTGCTACCAAACCAAGCTCGTTGGAAGTCAGGAACGAGCACCAACACACATCTTTTCGGCATCGACTCACAAAGAAGACTCCTTTATTTTCTCAAACTTAAACAAGAATACCGGCGGAAAGGGAAAGAGAAACCCTCAAAGAAGCGAGCCGACGAGCGCCCCAAGCTGCTCAAGGCCGCCAGGAAAAGTGCTCGGGATGAGGGCGGCACTTCTTGAGCACAAAGGATCCCGTCGCGGGGTCTCCGGCGACCACCAAGACGAGAGGAAACAAGGCACCACGTCGGGGGACGGGGCGGCAGATAAACTAATAAAAAACACGCTCGCGGACGGGGGGAAAATCAACAAAACACAACTCTGGTGTCACATCAAACTGCGTGGTGTGCACACCAGGCTGCCTGGTGGGCACATGAGCCCCTGTGGTGTGACACCAGACTCTCTTGGTGTACCCATCAGACTGGTGTGCGGGTACACCAGCATACCTGGTGCGCGCACCAGGCTGGTGTGCTCGATACACCAGCATTGCTGGTGGGCACACCAGGCTGGTGTGCTCGATACACCATCATTGCTGGTGGGCACACCAGATATTCTAGTGTCACACCAGGATTTTCTGATGTCACGCCAGGATTGCCTGGTGCATTTTTTATTAGGGTCGACATCGTCAAAACTTGAGGCTATGTCGCCAAGGGCAGCTATTGACCCGCTATCATCAGACGGTGAGAGGTATAATACGCCAACTGTCATATAAGAAGACTCCGTCAGCAGCATTCTGCAACATACAGTCTCAGTGTCGTCCGTCACATCGGCCAGGGCAGAATTACGGAGTTATCTACCAGCCAGAGGACACCACCACCACGGTATATCCGGTCCATTTTATAAACAATGTAGTTGGGACAGAACACTTCCTTGTTACTGATTGAGGGATCAACCTAGGACTCAGTCCCGATACCGATACTTGGTTTATACCTGATTAGAACCCCCCCCCAAACACATCTATTTTTTTATATTCTGCAATTTTATATTACAGGAGGAAAGTAATTTCCGTCAAGCTCATGGTGATCTGGCGAAATATATGCCCAGACGGATGCTTTAACCATTCACTTATTGCGTGAGGCTACGACTTCATCAATTTCTGAATCCCCTTAAAAAGCGGCTTTATTAATGATGAGCTTGTCAAAAACAGTTTACCTAATATTTACATTATTTTTCATTTATATTTTTCATACGACCTCAAATGCCTTCCATTTTCCCTCACAAGTGCCATATATCTTGTAAAATACTATAGGCTGTTCCCTAAGTCTCCTTACATTTGAAAGTAAATGTTTTGTCTGTCTAATGCGAAATAATCGATTACTGGTCCTTTTTTCCAGTTGGTGGTGGCCTATTTTGTGGGCTTTCTAAATGGTTTTGACCTCAACATTTAGTTTTTCCTGCAAAATTTGCTAACCAATCGCTCCGACTCATCCCATCCCTCAGATGCCCGGTCATCCAGGCCAAAAAATAAAAGGTTGTTTCTTCTTGACCTATTTTCCAGCTCCTGTATCGATTCAAGCAAACTATTGTTGTCCTAACAGAGGCATACTCATTCACGGTAGCAAGTGGTCTCATTTTGTGCCATATCCTCGGAAATATTTTAGAATTGCCTCTACTTCGACCAATCTCCCCTCTAAAAGTGCAACCGAGCCTTGCAATTGGTCTTGGATTTTTTTAGAGAATGTGGTCAGTTTAGCAAAAAAAAATTTCCTTGTCTATAATGACGAATGCGAAACATATCTTCAATGTTTCCCTTATGTGAATTGAAAGCCGTCTTCGATTAAGTAGACCAGGCTACCTTCGGTATATTTCGCAAACTCGTTGCTCCACTGATGAACTTGAAACGTAGACGGCCGCGCTCCCAAGTCGTGCCCATGATATCTCGTTGAAGGAGCCGATGGAGCTGGGCCGCACATATGCAAGCACAGCAGCAATGATGTGTTCAAGTTTTCTATGCTGTAGCTGTTACTTCGAAATTCGCTGTGATCTGCCACCAGAGACACAGAAATCTCTGTTCGCTAAAATAGCTATTTCGCCTGGTAGATGGTCAACGAGGTATTGCACTACTTCCGGAAATGCCTTTTTCTGGGGAGCACAGTCCACCCCTGATTTCCGAAATCCAGCCCAAACACAAGCCAAAACGTTTGCCTGCCGTGCCAAGAATGGTCACCGAAGAAGTCTGGGAAATCACTCAAATATTACAGTTTACACAGATGACCGCGTGGATTGATAAAATCGAGCCACCGAGGTTGTGATGGGGGCGGCTGCCACTCCTGACACAAAAACCAGTAAAACAGAACCATACACGTTCACACGTCAGAATAACTAACCGGACGTGTTCCTGAAATATTCAGGTCGACGATAAAGCAGTTATTTTTCAAAAGAAGGATTTTAAGTGCACACATTGAAGATTTGTTAGCAGAGCCAAAGTAAGCAAACAACCATTTCAAAGGAGCTGTGTATCAATTTCAGTGTTTTGCTTAAATAATTTGGGAGTTGGTGTCTCTAACTTTCTGTAGTAAAGAACAAAAAAAAACGCATTTGACCTGCATGTCCTAGTTTTTTTTTTTTTTTAAATGGACAAAGATTGAGGTTTTCTGCACCTCTCAACTCCTTCACCACCTTCCGAGTCACGTGCGCTGTGACGTGAATGGGGTTGCGCGGGGTTCCGGTGAAGCTCCGTCTCTAGAGCCGTCAGTGAGCAGCGAGAACTGCAGCCGCTCGCGACCACGTGACCACGCGCTTGCGAAAGGATGAAAGTCTCGCCTGGGTGTGGCCATTGCCGTCCGGCTCTGGCCCCTTCCCCTTCCGGATTTTGGCGGCTGTTCGAAGCAGCAGATAGAGCTGGGGGTTTTGTTGACCTCGGATAGATGCGCCATTAATACTCCGTATAATAAAAGTGTTGCGGATGATACCAGGTTTTCAACGCATTTATTTTCATGTTGGAACGTCAAGATTTATAAAAAAAATACCTTTTATCAAGCAGGTTTTTGCACAACTTCCTAAATTTTTGCAAGTCTTTCATTTACGTCACTGTTGCGTTTTTCTCATGGCCGCCGCTCACAGCTGCAGGTGGGAAAATATTCAAATTCTTGCCTCGCGATTACGCGGCGGAATCGCAACATTTTGAAGGAAGGAGATGTGTTTTCGGGTCTTTGATACCGCAAGACGCTGCATGAGATTATAAATCAACGCACCATACTTTTTGTAGGATACACCAGCATCATTTATTTATTGGTCTGATGATTTTGATGCGAGGTTTGGCAAGAATACGTCCATACACCTTCAACAATACCTTAACAGGCTTCGCTATCAATACGTCTTTGTTGGTCAATTGGGAAAATATATAGCGCATCAAAATAATTTATATGCCTGCCAGACAGTATCCAGCAACTGTTTTACAAAGATTATGACTCGCTTATATTACCTGTTTGATTTAATGCCATCAATTTTTCATATAAAGAGGTAAAACCGTCGAATATCCAATTATGTCACTGGAAACGAATAACCAATTAAATCAATCAATAAATAATAATAAGGTCAAAATGACGATTAAGAAATGCAAACATTGGCTTTATCTGATTATGTTAACGTCTGCATGTCATGAATAAGGATAAATCAGCGGCGGCAGATTACTGACAAGCACGCAATAAAGCGAAAGAAAGGGGATCCATCAAGCACGGCGAAGAAATGGTAACTGATTATGCAACAATCTGTTGCAGGCTATCGGGACGAAATAAAGGTTTCAGTAAAGACGGCATGGAATTGCATGGTAATGCAATGAGGGGATGAAGGCATCAGATCTTTAACCGGTAGGCATGACGATATGATGATGGGCGGATGACAGACCAGAACAAGCACACCATTCAACGCAGTCGTCAGTACAGTCCAGCGCTGAAGATTATCCGCGACTTCAGGCGGTAACGCTGTCGAGCCAGAATCATAAGCTTTTTATCCTCGCTGCAGATTACTATTTTTCAACAGCGACAAAAATATCAAACATCAACAACATATTACCTGTTCTGGCAGACCGATGGCTGTGTCATGTCGATGGTAAGATATATTGTTACCCGCCCGACGCCATATTCCGTCCCAGCAACGCGATAACCATCAGGCGACCGATGGCACGCGATGATGGCGGCGCTGGAGAATGAAGAGGCCATCAGCTTTGGTTGTCGGCGTCTCCACATCGTCATACCTGGGCGAAGTGTTACGGTTCACGAGAGATAACCCAAAACGGTCACGGCATGGCTAAAGAGCAGCAGAGAAGACGCTGAAAATGGAAGCTGCTGTTTTCGCAATGACCAGCACTGGTTGAGGGTAGAAGACGACACGGATTGCTGCCGTTACCGGATGGCTGGCGACAACGCTGGACTCGCTGGTCACCGACGGGCAGTCGCCGCTGAAATTTGTTTGCTGCACAACGGCATTGAACCCAGCTGGCCTGGTTAAAACCTTAATCTTCAGACATCATCCATCCTCGATCACGGTATTATCGACAGGGCATTCAGCGCAACGGTCGAGGAGTGAATACAACGTTAACTTATCTTTAATGAAATGAAAACAAGCATTAGTTATCCATCATCATTATACATTATTATATTTTATCATATTTATCATTTAGAGGTTAACGAAGAAGACGAGTAAGAGAGAAGGTAGAAAAGTGAGAGGTAAACACCCATAACAAAGCAAGTTTGGAGATATATTAACAACGTTTGTCGAGTACAGGTCCATGTTATTTCCTTATAAGTCTTTACACTAATATCAGGATGCACAACTTGCGCAAGATAATATAATGTTATCAATATACCTAGACATCGACATTCCTGCAATAATGCAAATAGAGCATAGTCCTTTGCCTTTGAAATAACGTTAGCATTAAATTTTGGGAGTTCGCATATTGATAAAGAAGGCTAACGTTTTACAGAGAGTCCCATGATTATACTAAAATGAGCGTAGGCCACATAACAATATCGCCACGAATACGGTCTCAATACAATGACCAGAAACAACATAATTTTGACCACTTTTCGAAGATAATCATCGTTGGGTTACCATTGTTGATGGCGGAGAAGCAAATGTTGTTGTCCTGACGAAGAACAACGTACGGCATTTTGCACCAGAATACTGGTTGTTACATCATTACACCGAAAGACATGTTTTAACTATAAAAATATTTTTATGCACCTGGGAGGCAATCACTGTAATTTTACTGAAGGCTATGATTATACTTGCCAATCTTATTTACACTGGAAATGTAGGTAACACTTTTTTCATCAGCAGAGTTGTTTGTCGTCTGGATGGCGAGAACTAAAGCCTTATTCGAAGATGGACCAGAAAAAATATTGACAGCATAACGAAATTTTACATACTGTTATCTTTTAATGATATAGTATCAAGAGATACCCGAGAGCGTAATAATGCAAAGCCAATATGCAAACAAGGTCTGAAGACGTTTTTTACCGTTACTTTATACTGCCTGGCGGAACTTATTTTACGCAACACATACCTTTGTTGAACAATGACGCGCCTGTCTTAAAAATAAGCGCCAGAGAAGGCATATTGCTGGCATTAAACAGTTTGCTGGCGATGGAACAGGCAAACGGATTGAGACACGACAAGACGGATTGTCGGTGTTAACGTTATATTGCCACGATAAAGCATTATTTACTTCAGAACAAAGGTTCCACGAAATGACAACATGAACTCAAGAACACTAACGGTGTCCGTACATTTTGTGCCAGAGTGTTGTCAATTAAACTTAGTTGCCCCAACGAATGATTTATGACCAGTCAAATTCATCATTGAGGATTATTCATAATGATCAGTTACGTCCTCAAGACCAATAATCACCTTCCTTCATGAAAGTTGAGATCGTTGTAGAGTCACCATAAAGATGAGAGAGAAATCAATTGAGAAATAAAAAGCAAAGATTCTGTCAACTAATAAATGATGTCACATTGCAGGCGAATATTTATTTTTCATCAGTAAGCATCTCTTCGATTCAGTACAGATTAAAGACGAACAGATATAAAGACAATGTCATATCAAAGGTTATATTCATAGATTGTTTTGCAAAATTTCTTTATACGATCGATTGTCAACAACACTTCATCGCTAATATATTGAAACGATAAAAAGGACAGTTCATCGAAGGTGTTTTGCGTAACGGTTAAAGTACTTCTGTGTTGTTGTTTGTAGTAATCTGGAGAGGTCAGCAATCCAGACGTTTGGCAACAGAATATTCATTAACAGGTCTGTGTATGGATAAGGTCACAAACGACCAGAAAATCAAAGACCACGGCAGAGAGATCGTCGAACTGCTCATCTCAACCTTTACGGGAAGAGATCAACCTTTGACGAATATGTTGCTGCTGTTGAATCAACAAACAGGTTAGGCTGAGTTCGTTACCAACCCGCTGAATTTCTCATAAGTATTTTCTACCCAGGCCGGTTAACTCAGGCGATGACGCCGTAATATCACCGCTTTACTTCGTTTTGCCTTGAGTCCCATCACCACCGTCTGTCTTTATGCAGAGTCAACGCCACCAGAGCATACAGAGCACGCCAGACGCCAGTCCGGTTAAACAGAGCGATATTGATAGCAGCAAACAGGCGAGTTCATCAATGTCGTCAACTTCGCTTTGACAAACGAATGACCACCACTGAAGTGTCAGATGACGAAGTTCAACAATGGAAAACACCACTACTGGAAGATTAGGATGTTTCACGAAAACGTAAGCAGGCGTAATGCACATAAAGGTTGACGATATAACGGCACAAAGAAACCAGTAATGCCGACGGTTAATAAGGCCTGCTATCAGAGCACCATTTTTGTGCGTCTGCATCTTCGTCTACTTCCCCATACAGGGTTATCGGAATGACAATCGCCAACGAGCACAAACAGAGGAGATAGATGATTACAAAAAGCTTCAAGTTCTTCATACATCAGTTGATAATACGGAAGTTAACAAACCAGTAGGTTATTATTAATTGGTAAATCAATATAAACGCAGCACCAGCCTCAAGTGGCTTGAGTAGTGGAACTTCAGACCATAGATTGGAGCGTTGCAAGACAACAGCGGCACCTCCAGACTAATTGCTTAAATATTGCCGATCATTACGAAACACCTTTAAATGCTTCAGGATTTCCGACGTGACTTCTCTTCCGGCGAGTCTCTTGCGAACACAGGGCAATTATACCGTGTTCCGCTAGTATATCAGTAACATCATCAGTTTGCGAGATTTTCAATGTTTTATTTGAGAAGTTCACTTATCAACGCTATAGTGAAAAAACAAATCGTGCGTAATAATAACTAAACACTAGCTCGGCTCTTTAAACACTGTGATGAAGCTTGCTCATTATTTATCTAATTCTTCAGATAAAGATGTACTGCAGAAGGAGGTTTTTTTTTGCACACATCAAATTTAGGGCAAATTTAAAGTTTGTTTCAAGTGCAAAGAAATAAAACCACTAAAAACGATTGGTGTTTTTGGCTTGCTTTTTTAAATAAATACTCATATACATTCCAATTTAGGGCAGTTACGTTACAAAAGCGTGTGAAAACAGTGTGTGTTAAAACACATGCTGTTTAGAACTTCTAAAGCCTAACACTGGCATATCTAATTACGTTCATTTTCTCCTTATAATCACGATTTTTTGTAAGCTAAATATATCAAGCGAAATTAGTGTGCTGTTTACTTGCACTACTTTTTTAAAGAGGAACATGCACTGCCACTGACTTTCATTATCATTGAAGGGGCACTAAACTGCGTTTTGAGATACACGTTTGGTGATCATAACTCAATTTAAAAGCTCTGTGCATCATAAAAACAATTACATTTTTGCGCGGCCGATTTCAGTATAAAAAAAGGATCAAAGTTTCTGACACTTACCGTTTGCGCAGCACGACCAATGGCGCTACCAAACCTTGCTGAACATGGTCGAGCAACGGACGGCGCTTGTCAGCTCTTCGCGACCGATGGGTTCCCGCGTGGACGAGCGGTCGACCAGTCGCGCTCTTCCGCGCATGAGCCCATCGATCGCGAGTGGCTGAAAAGTGCCGTCTGTTGTGCGACCATACTCAGCAAGGTTCACTAGCTCCATTTTCTGTCCTGTGCAAACGTTAAGTGTCGAGAACTTTGATCACATTTTTAATACGAAAATCGGCCGCGCATGAATGTTATTCTGGGCTTTTTAGGATGCTTCTAGTAGATAGATCGCTTTATTACCATAAGATGGGGATCTCATAACGCACTTTAGTGCCACCTATGCTGGCAGTGCGAGTACTAGTCGACAGCTGAAATTCTAAAAGAGCAGCAGCTCACGTTCAAGATCAAATTTAATTGCGCTCAAGGGGCATCTGAATAATGTATTACATGAGAAGTTAAAAACATTCAACTATTTTAGTAGCCAATAAATGTTTGGACAGCATCACTATGTAGACAGTTCACAGAAAACACGTAAGAAATCAGTGGCAAGTGAACACAAGTCGTCAGATTCCCAAAATATGTTGCACTTTGAACGAAATAAAAGTGGGTCATTAATAGTTACGAGGAATCCAGGTAGAGAATTCAAGGCTTTGGTGCATAGGGAAAGGGGAGAAAATGTAAGTTGTTCAGTCCGTTATTGTAATAGTTCAATGTGGAGTACATTGTTACACTGCTGAGATACGTAGAAAGAAGGATGACAGAATATGCAGTATCGGTGTGGTACGTTGGTCTCCATTATATGAAAGAAGCAACGTTTGCGTTATAGCAAATTTTACGACGAACAGTGCCGAAAAACATAAGAAATTTTACTGTCAATCGTGCGAAAACCAGGTGCCTCGGCTTTTGTAGACACGTGTTTTGTATGGTAGTTTTGTTTCTAAGTAGGTAAAAACCCATCTATTGCAGAATGTTGCCACTCTTATCACTTAATGAACCTAAGCACTCATAGGTTGATATGTCATTTATTTTTTCACTGGCAAGGCCCTTCATTGCATTAACTACTTTGATTTTTATTGTTGATAGGATCAGGTGATCTGATAAATACTCTTTCATTCCAGCGAAAAAAACAGACACTATTTGATGGTAGGTGTTGGCTAAATTTGTAGCCTTTCTATATTTGAAATACGTTCTTCTAGGTGACGCAGTTAAGCATACGATCTAATAGGGTCCGAAACGGCTCTGGAAGTTCAATATAAAAATAAACATATTAAGTGTACCACCTTATAAGCAGACCCACTGATATATTACAAGCAAAACCACTTATTGATATGACAATTTTTAGGTACTTATAAAGTCAGCATTTTTTTGTAATTATAAAATTCTTTTTCTACAACATCGTTCTCTCAAGAACACCTTCCCTCTAATAACTTGTTTTTATAAGCATTAAGCTCGTGGGCTTAAAATCAAGGTTTTTTTTTTTTTCAGGTTCTTACACAGCAGAACTTTCGTAGCTTGGAACTCGTATATCTAGCTTAATATGCGGTGAAAAGTTAAGGTCATTTTAACTCATGTTGTAATTTCAATATTCGAAAACAAATACTACTGAAGGTATATTTCATCAAGTACTTCTTGCACAATTTTTGAATGCTAATCTGTGGGTTAATTATATTGGAACGAGCGGAAGCGCGGACAACTGTCAAGAGTGTGCGACAACGACAGAAATAAACCGTCTTTGATAATGGTAAAGACGTATGTGAAATAATATCGTTGTCTTTATACAACCCCCCCCCTTTTTTCCTTTGATGCCTCATGAGTAGCACCAATATCCAATAAAAATTGCGGAGTTTAAACATTTTATATACTTACAGGTTGTCTACAAATACTGTTTTTCGTATAAGGTGGTCGTCTTCCGGGAGCGCACTCGACATAGTAGAAGCTGAAGAAAAGTAAACGAAGCAAAAATGCGAAATAATATTTTTATAGATGACTTGTAAGTGCACGGTCGAAAATGATAACTTATGAAAATATGCAAAACAAGGGTAACACCTATATATATCAGTCTTTACAAAACCGATAATAATAATCTGTCCAAAGTGTTGCGGCAGTAGTATGTTCCCATGTTCGTGTGCGTGTATGTGTGTGCGCGTGAAAGTGTGCGAATACGTGTGCACATGCGTGTTAGCGCGCAGTTGCGCTTTTACACCTGTGTAGGCGCGCACGTGCGTGTAAAGGTACTGTCACATTGAGACAACAGAAGGACAACTATGTCTATCAATACAAAAAAACATGTTTTCTGCGACCCTGTCAAATGGAGAAAGCCGTAACTGTCGGGAAACATGTTTTTGTCGCCCGGCATACATGTTCGTCGAATTGTTTTCCAACAGACGGAGAATAGTCTGTCACACCGCGCTGACGGCAGGTCCAACACTCCACCATCTTGATTGTTAAGCTTCGTTTAATGTGAGCCGCGACGTCTCTGAAAATGTGACGCAAGAAAGCTAACGTGTGTTCGAAGGGCTGGAAATGCCTACCTGTCGACATAAACTGCAGACTGTGATTAGAAAACGAGACACGGAGTATTTTTCCTCTGTTTATTTCATCATTTTTTATACGTTGTAAAGAGCATTTAGCCTTAACCGAGGAAGATGAAATCACTGACACGTTCGTGAGTTAGGCCGACGTATGAAGTCTTTCTGTCCGGTTCTGCTTTTCATGCAATCCTTATTCCCAGTGTAAAATTGAGTACGCACCCACAGTACACCTAAAGTTATTTTTCTAGCGTGGTGTTGAGTTGAACTGACAGTGCTTAAAAACTGAGACACCGACACGATCTCCCTTTATAAGGATCGGTTAAATACCTATGACGAAAAATCGCGCACATGGGGTCAAGGACAGAGGTGAAACGAACACAAACCACACACAGGCCCGTACTCGCAACTCTGGTATATTAGGTGCAGAAAACAAAAAAAAATCAGTATTCATTTTTACTTGATGACATATGATTGCAAAACGACAACCTTAAGTAAAAAAGCAATGATCGGTTGTTTTTCACTCCATTCCTGCTCGTCAAAAAAGATTGTTCTTTCGCAGCGAGTCATCAAGACACAGTCCACTCTGTAAGGCCATTGTCCACAGGAAAAAGGAATACTATATACAACGCCCGACGAACAGGGAACGTAAGCACGGGCATGTTTTGTGTCACGTGCTTTTTTCCTAATTTTTTTCGCTTTGGCACGGACCTTGGAGCCAATTAGTCGCGATTTTTATGGGCTGAGAGTACTTTGGGTACACCACACATATTTGCAATAAATATTGCAATGCGATTACGGATAGACTGGACGATGTCTACACCACCAGCTGTGAGAGCACAATCTTTCTTTAACATCAACTGTACGAGGTAACCTTTCGGTCCATTGTAAGAGCTGTACGTGTACTCCACCTTTAAACAATAACAATCATTGGGCGGTTTAAAGAAAAACAAACACGCGAGGTGCTCAAGGCGTGTGCCGTCTTGAGTTTTGCCGATTGCTGCGTTAGTCAGCCATCGGTTGCTTTGAGTTAAGAAGTTGCCTTTTTACGATCATTTGGCTGTGACTTAACTGTATTCACCCTGATGTCGGTGTCCCCTGCCATGAATGATGCTTGGTTCGTCTTTCCTCTCCGCCTGATATACCAGAGTTGTGAGTACGCGCCTGTCTTTGTTCTGTGTTCCTTCCTAATTTGCCCTTGTCCCTTTGTGCGCGATTTTTCATTATTTTTAACTTTTACCAAGGCGCCCAGCTTACCACTTTAATACGGTTAATAAAATATTTTAAACGCTGTTTACTTCCCTTTGCCATCTGCTATAAGATTGCTTAATTCCCGAAAACGACCTGGCAATGTTTTTTTTTTTAACAATTCAGGTGTGTGGCAGCGGCTGATTTCAGGTTACAAGCATCAACGATCCTGATTAGAGCAGTCGTTTTCAAGCTTCGATTTTAAATAGCTTTTTTGGTGGATGATTTTCATTAAACTTTATCAGCGGGTGAGTAGGCAGGCCATTTTATTTCACTAGCAGTAATGTTAGCTGCTCTTTTGGCAGTTCTAATTTCAACAATTGCCACAGCATTCATAACCATAGCTCTGACTATTTCTACAGTCGCTTTACGTAATGACGCAGCAAAACCACTCAACAAATTACTGTAGCATCAAGGCAGCCTTAATTATAAAAAAATACCGTTTTCAAGCCTGTATTGTGGTAAGCTAATAAAATGACGTTTTTTGATAAAGAACTCTACCACCAAAGCTATCTGTGTTGTCGTGTATACCTCACGAAATTCGACCATCCACCGATCTGTTCAACCCGCATTGTCCAACCCAGATTGCTGCCCTTTTTGCTTGCCGACCGCTTTCACGGCGGGACAACATTGTTGCTGTAGCCTGTGTTGTGCTGACGTTCCCGGGATGTGGCAGGTTTTTCTCGCAACAGAGCGCCCGATAACAAGGTTGACCAATTGTTGATGAGCATGTATTGCTGTCGCCGCAGTGTTTACCTGATGTGACAGGGCTTTAAGACCGCACTGACTATTACCACCAATGTGTAGGAGCGGGCATGATTCGTGGGAGTGCGGAAATGGGTCTTGTAAGAGCGGGCACGCCCACGCGATCTTACACAACCATGTGGGCGCCGGTGACACGTGCATGCCTGTGTGTGCGCGTGTGCATGCGCCTGTGTGCGTTTACGTAAGAAGAGCCTAATGCGCATAGGTATGCGCGTGAGTATAAGAGGGTGTGAGGGCACTGGAACATGTGCTTGTGCACTCTCAAAAATGGGGGGTCTAGTGCTTACAGCCCTTGTCTCGTGTATAACACCCCGAGAAAACATTTCGACGTTCAGTCCACCGATGTCGAATCGACGATACATATATTTAGGAGCGGCTTGATAGCTGTGTGATATAACGCACTAAATATCTATTGTACAGTCTTACAGATACTAAGTGGTTCCACGGGAGCGGGCGTTGTTTTTTCTTTTATCTAGGAGCTCTTGACTGGTGTCTTAAGTCCGAACTTGCACTAACGTCAGGACTCGTCCATGTGGAGCAGATAGGGGGAGCCCATCAACCTGAACTGACGCCATCATCTGCTGTTTTGAGAACCCTCTCCCACTTTCAATCAGACCGCTGTGACACAGGCGCAGATGATAGCCGCAGTTCGCGTTGATAGACTCTCCCCTGCCTGTCCCATATGGAAGAGTCCTGAGGTCAGCGCCAGTTCGAACGAAGGCCACCAGTCAAGCGCTCCTCAGAAAGAAGGCGCCCGCTCGCGTGGTGCTATTTAGTATCTGCAAGACTGTACGTATCAAATACAAAAAAAAATTACAGACACTTTTATTCGACCACAAAAAATGAAATGTGGTTTCTTTACAGGAACGTCTTTAGTGAAAACAATTAAAAAAGAAAATCGTATGATGATGATGATATGGTTGCAATATGCCGTGGACACAACAAAGACATCAAGGATGGCGTCTAGGGCGAAGTCGAGGACGACGTCAAGGAGGGCGTCTGACACGTCCTAGAGGACGGCCTCTTGACGATGTCAAGGACAATGTCCTGGACTACATTTAAGGCGACCTGAAAGAACAATGTCTAAGACAATTTCCTGGTTGAATTTTCGAACGACCTCAAGGACGCCGACAAAGACGAAGTCGAGGACGACGTCAAGAACGGCCTCCGGAACGTCGTCAAGAACAATTTCATGGGCAACTTCAAGGACGACCTCTAGGATGACCACTAAGACGACCTCAAAGACGATGTCTAGGATAACCTTTAGGAGACATCAAGGACGGCCACTAAACCGACGCAGGTCGCGTCAGATTTAGCTACCGATGCTTACGAGCTTACGCGACTGGCCTTTACATGTTTCTAATTACGCGACCTTGAGGACATGTCCATGAGGTCGAAGATTTGACGCTGAACATGGCTGAGCGAGCAAATGTACTGCTTCTAAAAATACAAAAAAATGACCGCATCTCTACGTGCTGATTGATGTTGATTGGGGCGAAACTCTGGTGGTGCTGATGATACCGATTTTATTGTTCATAGGTAGTGCTGATGGTGCTGATTTTTTTTTTATTACTCATAGGTGGTGCTGAGTTCCGGGTTGCGTTTCGACTTCGTTATTACTACTTTATGGTCGGTGAAATGCAGAGCCAGGGGTTCTTCTAGTGGATCAGCTTGGATCCGCTAGATGCCGTGGGAACGCATCTCCACCACCATGTCAGAAAGAGAATGTCTGGTATGGAACGCGGTTATATACGCATTTGAGCATTTGACCGCAGCGCCCTCTCGTGTATAAACGTTGAGCCAATGCATGCAAAGTTTAAAGCGATTATATCAGCATTTGACCTCAGCGCCCTCTCCTGAATATAAGTTGAGCGGCTACATGCAACGTTTCATTCATGACAGAAGCCCCCGCTCTTCAGTAACTACCACAACGCAGAGCCCCCTACTCGTCCTGCAGTCGTGGCCGAGTAGTTCATAAATCTATCGGGGTCTCCCCGCACAGGTTCTAATACTGTCGACTGCGCACACATTTTTTTTTATGTGAGCATGGATGCCGGATGGACGGACGGACGGACGGACAAGGCTAGATCCTAAGGAGCTTCACCCCTAAAAAACACTGAGGTTCTTCACAAGAGCCGGCGAAGAATTAAGTGATTTCCTGTAGTATTTGTGGCAATAGCCACTGTTGCAGGAAGAACAGTATCGCGTGGGAATAAAAAGCCTGATCAGTTCGATCTTGGATGTCATCAGAGATAGTCGCCCTTCGTCAGTCTCTTAACATATTTAGTGCGTACATTACCTATTTTAATAAGTTGAGTAACTCAATCATATAGCCGATCGTGAAAGTTGGAATCGTCGGTTTGACCGTAATTGGTCTGAACGTTGAATCGTAACTTTTAGGGTGATATATATGGGATAAGGGGTGTGAGTGCTACACCCAATATTGCTGAGAGTGTGCGAATCGTCGGCTTTACCGTCATTGGACTGAACGTCGAATCGTAACTTTTGGGGTGATATATATGGGATAAGGGGTGTGAGTGCTACACCCAATATTGCTGAGAGTGTGGGAATCGTCGGCTTTACCGTCATTGGACTGAACGTCGAATCGTAACTTTTGGGGTGATATATATGGGATAAGGGGTGTGAGTGCTACACCCAATATTGCTGAGAGTGTGCGAATCGTCGGCTTTACCGTCATTGGACTGAACGTCGAATCGTAACTTTTGGGGTGATATATATGGGATAAGGGGTGTGAGTGCTACCCCAATATTGCTGAGAGTGTGGGAATCGTCGGCTTTACCGTAACTGGAATGAACGTCGAATCGTAACTTTTGGGGTGATATAAATTGGATAAGGGGTGTGAGTGTACCACCCACTATTTCTGAGGCTGTGCATATAAGTTAGAAAGCGCGTGCATATCCGAGTGACTACGATCATATGTTGGTAATTGCATTGTTATTTTCGCTTCTGAATGAACAGCTAATTAGGATTTAAATGAATAGTGCCCAGCCGTAATGTTGCTCATCGATGTTTCGAAACAGTAATAAAGAATGACTGAAGTGAGTGGTTGTTTCATATTAGGTTTCATTAGGTAGAACTCGTTCTTTATATTTTAGTACTATTCGTATCTAAGCAATGGCGAGCCCCGCTTAGTAAAGAAAAATTGCACACATATTGGTATTTCGCAAAAAACAATATGCAAAACATCGTAGGACAGGCTATCGCCGAGCCTACGAGCGTTAAGATGCTTGGTTCCTCGAGATTCGCTCATTTGCATTGTGAGTGAATGGTGTTTATTAAATGCAACCGCTATATACCAGAAACTGGCCACCAATGGTTTGTACTTCGTAGAAAGAGGAAATAAAGCCAGCAAGACAAAATAATGTAGGAGAAGACACGCGTTCAGATATACATTATTTCAGCCTGTACTGAAGCCATACTAAGTAAGACTGCGTAATACTAAGGACAGATAAGATGCGCCAGTGGACGCTCCAGCACTCGGGCGTTCGTAATGAAAGACCGCGCGAAACACAAGTACACAAAGGAGCGAAATACGTATCGGATAATGCGTCCGTATTTCCTCTGTGTCCTTGTCTTTCGTGCTGTTTATAATCAACAACATTTACCAGCTAGCTCCAATCTCCATGCTTGCAAGTAGTAGGGCGGTATTTGTGTTTAAATAGATCTTGATAAGAAAACATTGTGAAGATGTACAATAAACTACTGTGATATTTCGGTGGCCTCGGTTACAGAGAAGGTGATCATCTTCAATAACGCAGTTGACAGCCTTCAAATATTGAAAACTTTGGGGTACACGTGAGAAAACTAGCATGATTTGCGCTTATAAAATGGTCAACAAAAGAAAGTCAACATGAAAATACTTTTAGTTAGAAGCACCCCAGTTGAGTAAGCCCATTAAAAATTTGACGTTTTCTTCAGTGCTGGCGAAGTCGCGAGGTGGAGCGTTTCGTTTTGAATGCGCTTTTTATGTGCGACTTCTCGTTCAGACAAAGCTCTCTGCAGAGCCTGTCTCGCAAGTGACCTTTGCAGCACGAGTTCCAAATGGTGAAATGACAAGGCCATGCACTCGCACTTCATTTCTTTTTGGTAATGTAGTTGTTTCTGATGTGGATACATGCACCATTAATAGAACACTTTTTTACAGTAACACGTGTAGCGTTCATACGTATGGCGCGTGCTTTACCCGCTTTCCGTATTGATAAGCATAGGCGTGCTGGGCTGTGAAGATAGGACCTTGAGATGTGACGGTGTAAATATTAGAACGAGGCATACGCTTTTTGTTTTTGTCGGGGGGGGGGGGGGTAAATAAGACACGGTTAGCGATAAGCAGGGTTCTTACCAGTGCCAGTTTGAGCGGCCTATCTGTGGATATTTTCGCTTACATTCACAAGGAACAAACACGCACGTAAAATGATTTAAAAATTTCATGAAGGGCACTGTGATTGGAAACTTTCAGCCAGTCCACTCTGGTGAAGAAGGAAGACCAGCGAAGCTGTACTATGGTCAGACGACCTAAACGAAGACTTCTTTGATGACCTCAAGGACGACGCCTAAGGACCACGTCTAGGACGACGTCTAGGGCGACCTAAAGGACGACTTCTAGGACGACCTCAAGGACGACGCCTAGGACAACCTCAAAGACGACGTCTGGGACGACCTCAAGGACGACGTCTAAAGCGACCTCAAAGACGATATCTAGGACGATCTCGAAGACAATGTTTAGGACGACCTGAAGGACGGTGTCAAGACGACCTCAGAGACGTCTAGAACGACCTCGAGGATGACTTCTAGGACGACCTCAAGTGCAACATCTCGGACGACATTAAGAACGACCTCAAGGACGACGTCTGGGACAACCTTAAGGACATCTAGGACGACTCGAGGACAACATCGAGGACGACGTCTAGGACGACCTCAAGGACGACTTCTAGGACGACCTCGAGGACAGCATATAGACGACGCCTAGAGAAATCCAGCCTTTCCACTCTGGTGAAAACCGGAGTGGAAAGGCTGGAAAGGTTGCCGCTATCTATGAGCAAGGCCGGCAAGCTGGTTGTCTGGTTGCCGCTGTCGCTCATAGATGAAGGTAGCGGTCCAGAGTTTTGTGCCGACAGTTGGTTCCTACCGGACACGATCCTGTAGAACCTAGCACTTAACAGCACGGCTGTAAAAATCTGCAATACACCCTCTTGGAATTTCTACCTGGCAACATTGATCACTTTCAATTTTTCAGTGTATGATATCTTTGCCAAACTGACGGCGGCCTTTTTGATGCCTACGAAGGTTGAAATATAAGATACTACGAAGCACATGATATGGGAGGCCTGTAGGTTCGATATGTCAGCACAATACGACACACAAAATAGATACAGCCGTTCTAAAGCTTTTTTATGGCGGATAGATACTAAAAAATAGCTTTATTGAAATACGAAGATGCAAATCTTGAATAAGCACTTTGATGGAGGAAATTGTACCAATAAGCTTATGGGTCACTGCTTTGTACTAGAGCTTTCTTTATTTTCGCACCAAAAAACACAATGCACCCTTCTGCCATTTATCTGTGGAAATTAGTATGACCAATGAAATTCAGCTTCATGACATTGACTACTTTGTCGAAAGGGAAATGGTTTTTGAGCAACCAAAAGGCACTGCACTTTGAAAAGTATCTGCAGCATTTTCAACATCGTAAGCCCTTAATGTTCAGGTTTGTTACATCTATCATCAGACGGAAGTCTCTTGAAATATATCTACAGGTACCAATTCCACCTAGAAGCCTAACAAATAAGTTATTCTAAGCTACAACAAGTCGTAAGCAAAAAAGAAGCGCAATGATCGGAAAGTGCTGTCATACAGTATGCCAGAGAAGAGGGTACCAGCATGTAAATGACGCTATCTCGTAATATAATTATGACTAATATCAAGCAGCAACTACAGTGGCCTGAACTATGAGTAATGCTGGCGATCGAAGTAATCGGTACAACCACACCAAAGCGGTCTTTCAGAAATAACCATATTGATCAAAACTTGCACAAAGTATATGCAGCAAGCACGAAAGGCTATAATTTCAAGCGGTGACACGTACAGCCGTATAAACCTTTTTGTTTTCTTTGCAAACGTTATTAGGTGCTGTTTCAGTCTTTGAGGTCCCAGCGAACCTCCGGTTCATCAGAATAATGATCTAAACACAGCTTAACAGCACTGCTTGGAACGTCGATAAATTATTTAACCCCATTTCTTCAGGCGAATGTTAAAATAACCAAGACTCGAAAGATCTGTTCAAAGCTGTTGAATATTCATTTAAATTAGCGTGTCTCCTCTAAAACGGTAAATCATTCTGCCGAAGGACCTCGCCCATGACATTCGCAACCAACCGCCCAGCTCTCGTGAAAAACAAAAAAACACACCCTCGTCTTTTTTCATACAATCCAAAGCGCCTCCCTTCACACGCTCGGCCGCTATGTTCAGTCCCATTATCACGGTTTAATGACAGGCTTTCTTTACACCCGACCAATCACCTGCATACGGTCAGCGCAGGTATAATGACGTTTTTTTTAATACTGGCGACCCTGTTACTTTACTTCTGGTTGATGGTCCCATATACACGGGCTTCTGCAGCACTCATTACAAGCAATCAAATTAGTTGTGTTCAATACTTTATCGAGTAATTCTTTAATAATTGGATTGCATACATTTACATGTTTTCACACCAGTAACAATATTAATTTTGAAAGTACAATACATTACTTGTAACCTTTATTTTTACCCTCCGGTTTTTAATGTCTCCATTTTTGTACAGGAACCCTACAAATGAAGCCTGGAACCAAATCTCTGACATCAGAATAGTTTACGGAAATCAAAGGATCAAGAATATAAGGAGCTCGCAGTTCACGGTTTAATAAAATAAAGCATAGCACAAAAGAACCGTTTTGAAACCGGGAAGAAACACGACAAGCAGAGAAAGTACAAGAGCGAGCTGGTTCAGAATCATCATAATCAAAACCCTGAGGCAAAAACAAATTAAATGTTGTCCGTCACTTCATTTTTTTTTCTTGTTTCAGGGTTTAGATTGTGATGGAACACTCTAGTTTTGAAAATCTATTGTAACCAAAGAAGTAACGGCTTACTTGCTCGAGTAAGAACCAATAGTTTTTCGATGCCGGTTATCAAATAATCAAATTGAATACTTCTTTAATCAAGGGCAATTGTAATGGTAATCTACTAAATATTTCAAGTAGTGTGTACAAGACTGCTTATACGGTATATTCCAAGATTTGAAAGGGTCAGCAATAAACGAAATACACATGTTTTATCGTTGAATAAATCGAACGATTCTACTGGGAAAGTGAAACAACACCTGTAAACATCCAACCTATTCCTCGCCCATTCCACATGTTCGGTTTGTAAAATCGTAGTGTAACATTATTCGCACATTCCATTGAGTCAAGATAACTAAAATTGCATGTTCTATTAAATGCCCTTGCAATGCCCACGGGACTGTTGTGAGACAAGGTAGTGGAATGCCCAGGTACAAGACATGACAAGATAAGTCCAATTAGTTTCTTTTTTTTACATTCATTGAAATCTTAGAGTGAGTTGAATGCCTATGCTTGGTTTCTTGATAATACAATATTGTGTCTTACCATTCCAGAAGAAGCAGAGATATGATGACAATGTCTACTGCACGCATTGTAGCTTTGCTATTAGAGCCTGTCTTCCCAAATGTCGCTTAGAGAACAATCACATAACTTCTTCGGAATCAAAGCTTTTATAACTGCGCACTAAACTGTCTTGATTCTACAAGTCAAGTATGACGTCACCTTTGTAATCCCTGCGGAAATATTTTGCTAGATTCAGTTTTCAAAGCTGTTCATTTTTTAAACAAAAATAAAAATTAGAAGTTCTCGTTGTGTGGGCGTTGGCTTCTTCGTATCATGTGCACCAGAGTGTAAGAATGCGGTAGGGTAAAAAAATAAAATAATAAAAACGCACAGAAATGTTTAAGTGCATGCCGGTTCGGCAGCCTTTTGTGAATTTTATTTAAAAAAAATTCTGGAAGGATCAAAGGAGGAATTAAAGGGTGAACGAAACAATTGAAGGGTCAATGAAACTCCCACGATTGTCTCATGAAGTTGTGTTTCATGAAAGATCAACGAACCTTTATTGCAAGTACTCACCAGCAGTGAAAATCAACGCTAGAACACATCAAAAATGTTTTTGTGATCTTGCAGTTTCCCTCATAGTTACACGTGTTAGTCATATTAAGGGATATCTTGCGAAAATATTCCCTTTAGCCGAATGCATTATTTACGCTTTCTGCATTTTTATCCCCCGGAAATTAAATTTGTTGATAAATTACAAAAGACACCGATATAATTTAATGCTCGGCTATTAAAAAAAATGTCTTAATCCCGACAAACTTAAAATGAATATATCCTTTCTTGCACTTACTAAGTTTATGCTAAATAAATCTGGTACTCAAGTCACAAAGTTCGTGACTGACATTGGAGCCATGAAAACTTGAATCCATATCGCGAAGAATGGGAACTGAACGAGTCATTTATGTTTCTTTGATGTAGCTCCTAGTTTTGGAGAGAGTTGTGGCCCGAACTAAGAATAGAATACTAACTTAAGGGTTTTTATTTTTGATTATTGCCATATTAAAAGATGGTAGAGCATCTGGTGAACGCAGACTGAGAAATAGTTAAGATCGGGTGTTTCAGCTAGTATGGCCCGCGGAAGTAGGTTTAACGGTCCTATCTATACTCCCATAAGTAGTGACAAACCTGTGAATATACATATCTCATCACTTTGACTACGAAGACGCATATTGACTTATTTTCTTAATATATATTTGCATCGTTTTTCTAACAGACCGTTAGTTAGTAAATAAATTGTTAATTTGTTCACGCTGGGATCATCACCATAAAGTCAAATTTGGGGGTTTTACGTGCCAAATCAACGACGTGCATCTGTCACACCCCAGCGGATGACTGATGATTAATTTCGACCACCTGGGGATCTTTTCCCGTGCACCTGAATGCTCCGTTACTCGACGCCTTCTCCGCACTGAGCCTTCGATAGATCGCCGGCACCTCGGCAAAGATTCGAACCCGCTACCTGTGGATCATGAGCCATTCCACTCTGGGAAGTTGGATGACCATCAAAGCTGTTCACAGACGTGGAAGCGAATTTATTTTAATGCGTTCTCCGCCCCGCGACGTTTGTCGTCTTGTCTGGTTTGCCGCATGCGCTTGGCGTTTTGAGCTCGATCTTCATCGGTGGTGTTTGCCGGCCGCAGCCGCCGCTGACATTCTCGGTGCCGTTCCCCCTGTTGCTCTTCGTAGGCGCGTTGCTCTTCGGGAGCGCGACCTATACGCGGCCTCCCTATTATAACGATAAAAGAAAAGTGAAATTAACTTATCGCTAAATTGCCCGAGCATCAAGGATAATGCAGGGAATGGTATTCCTCGCGCCGCAAGTGCCGGTGTCTGCAGCAGTAACTGTTCTAAAGCTAAGGTCTAAAACAAATGACATCTTGCACACGAGTTCGTGAAAGCTTTATTTTGTTATTTTCTTCGAATATTTTATTCGGGGACGGTGTGCGCGTGCGGCCCTTGCGGCGGCGCGAGCGTAGAGGTTTTGATCATACACGCACGAAAACTCCACGAAACCCTAGCCATAAAAAGCTTCTCTGTAAAAAGATGGTTACCGTATTTGTCGCTTTAAATACGTTTATTCGTTCAGTTATTTGGCGATTAGGATAAATATATAATTTCATTCAAATTACATAGTTACTTAATTAGGTAGACTAAGCATATATTTCCTCTGGGTATAATCAAAAAACACTATATTTTTTCGCATATATTGAAATCAATGGATCGAGTGTTTTTTTTTTTTAACATTCCGTGAACGGGGTTTGCGTTTCTGTTTTAAGAAACTGCACCAAACGTACAATTATTTTTTCTTTTACTGTTTTTTACGACGCGCATTTGCGCGTGCCCATCATTTTGCCGGCATATTGAATCCTACATGGTTTTCTATATGGGGAAAAGCCTGTGTCTTGCACGATAGAGACGGCCGCCAAAACGGGGAGAAAGTGAATGGCAGAATTAGTGTATACGAATATTTGCCCCCTCAAGCGCCCACAGGCACTTTCCAAAACTGTCCTATTTTCATACAGAAAGCTGCAAGAAAACGTGCAACCATAGCCCTGCAGAGAGAGTAAGTAGAGACGCGAGCTAGTTTATGTTACACATTCGTGAAAAAAACACGCAGGCGACGGACGAGAAGCGGACAAACAAAAGAGTGAAAGCCGTTTACAACTCCCTGCAACGCCGAATTAGAGCGCAGCTCTTGAGGAGGAGGAGGGGAGGGTACGGAGGGGCAAGTGACCTCGGGGAAGGGGGAAGGGGTTCACATGGCCTCAGGGGTCCACGTTGACGTCACTGATGATGTCATCAATAATGATGACGATGACGATGCGGATGCCGATGACGTCAATCAGTGACGTCACTGATGACGTCATCAGTGATGATGACGATGACGATGCGGATGTCGATGACGTCATCAGTGACGTCACTGATGACGTCATCGGCATCCTCATCGTTATCGTCATCATCATCATGTGAACTCGGGGGGTCACGTGACCAGGTGGTCACGTGACCTGGGGGACCACGTGACCTCGGGGTCACGTGACCTCGGGGGCATGGAGGGGGGGGGTCACGTGACATGGGGGCCAGCGTGACCCTGGGGGGTCACCGTGACCTCGGGCGGTTACGTCGACGGCGACGGCGACGGCGACGCCGACGCTGACGCCGCTCAAGCCCGAAACGGGCGCCTAAGAGCTGCGCTCTAAAAACGTCTCAATTTAACGCGTTTTGTGTTCGTACTCTTTTTCGTCCGTCTTCTCCCTTTTACTTCAAAAATGTGTAACCGTTATTCCTTTGCAGGTACAATTTGAAATTCTTTCCAAATCCTTCAGTGCATCCTGTAACAAAAAAGGCCGTTTAAATAGAAAGCCACAGCTCTTCCTGTTGTGATGTAAGCTTAGCATGGCTAGAAAGCAAAGGACATGCGCGGCTACGTAATAATATATATATATATATATATATGTATATTTACATAGGTCTGGCGCTAAAGTTATTTGCTCGCTCTGGGGCCTCTCCCCGAAAGCTCCTAATACTGCTCACGATATGTATTTTTGTGCGACCTTTTAATATTTCTGAATTACATAATATAAACTTAGCAAGTTACACAACACCTCACCAAGTTTAGAGCAGAAAAGTTATTTTTATTAGTGTCACCTATATCGGCAGCACTGTAATTTATCATGTATATTTTTTGTTTGGACTGTTATTTCGAGTCATTACGTATATTATTTTCATTTCATTGTGGTTTATTTTATATAAAACAACGTATGGTCAATAAATGTGAGATCATTATATTATGCCGCATACCGTAAAGCATAAATCAATAAATAACGTTCTACAAAATACTTTTACTCTTCATACAGGCAAGTGGGCAAAGTAAGCATAAGGTTTCTTCCTCCATGATAAAAGTATATGCTCAAAAATGTCACAAATTGAAACACAGAATTTATGGCGTTTTGTACGCCGACTCGTGAAATGTGTTTGATACAGGTGGAGCTGCGATCAGTTGTTTCACAAAGCTTGAATAAATAAAAAAACAGAATGTGTTGCGTGTTACACCGAAAATAAATACCCGATTACAGTTCAACCACAATTCAGATGTGAGTATGAAGGACATCTAGCAGACGGTAAAATTTCGAAGCGTAGTACGCAAAGTTTAAAACCAGTTGAAGTGTCTGTGACATGCTACAGGACTTTTAGGTCCAGTGTTATTGAGGAAACTGTTCTCGCTGTGCTGATTTTCAAGCAGTCCTCGAAATTAAATTATACTTGTCCTAGAACCTATTAAAATAATTTAAACGTAAGAACATTTGGCAGATGTCTGTCTGTTCGAGTTAAAATTACAAAGAAAGAGTCACCATTAACAAATTATACATGTGTGGGGGCTCAACATTTGGAAATCACTTCGGCTCCATTGATGGCGACTATTTCCTTTGAAATTCACCGCACTCCTCCGAGAGCGGGTATGCCCAGTGGATTCCAGCAGTTTACTCGTTTAAGAGGTTGCCTTTCATGTTTAGCCTTTGTCAGGCAACGCAGTTGGTTGGTGGATAACGTCATGGTCGTTCAGGCTCCTTTCTTAAATGCCATTGAACCTTGACCCGAAATACGCAATTTTATGACACTAATTAGACCAGGCTTGTTTTACAGACACCTAGTTGGAACTGGTGAGAGCAGGGACCTCTATAACGAATGATAAAATAATCGATGAGTCAGCGTACGTAGCGCCACAGCTCCTGTGTTTCTCTCCGTCATTTGTTTCCATATGAGAATTTCTCTAATAAGTGAAAGGCCGTGTTCACAATGTGTATCATCAAAGGTGGATAATTGCATTAGCAAGCACCTCCAGAGTAGATTATTTTGGTGGTAAATTCGCTGACAATATCAGAAGTGCAACAATTAATGTGCAATGTATGATTCCAAAAATATGATATTATTTCTTAATTGCAGACTTTCGATTTGTCATAATTAACCCTACCACGGCACCTAGATAAATTATTCGCGAAATTGAAAGGACTGTATGTAAGATGCAATATAATCACAGATGTGATATTTTAATTTAATAACAAAATCTTGTCACACAAATATTATGTGTTTATATCAAATGATGCTAGCACGCATTATTTGTTTAGTAAGTTGCAAAAATGTTATTGTATTCTTCGGACTATAGTACGCACCCGGTGCATAATCCGCAGGGGCGTATTTTGGATCAAACATTTGCTTAGATAGTCCGCACCCGGTACATAATCTGGACACCGTGCATAGCCCGCACTTACTGCCTAGGAAGAACGTAAAAGCTATCATACACAGCACACCTTGACAAATGCCTACTCTATTAGCTCACGACGAAGATTTCATCATGCGTAAATCAACATTAATATAGTCCGTTACTCATAAAATCTTTCACAACTTGCAATAACAGTAAACACTCTAAAAACAAAACAAAGCATTGTATAGTCCGCACGTGTAGATAGTCCGCATCGGGTGAATTTTAAATTTTTAAACATGTATAGTCCGTGGACTATAGCCCGGAAAATACGGTACTACAGAGACCTGTGATCGAAGCAGAAAAATAAAATCTTAGAAGTACGTGTACTCTGTGTGGTTATTCACCTCAGCTTTGCGTAAAGAAATGCACTCCCCTGAACGGGGTTAGTGCCCCACGCGGGAAGAGATTACAACAGGCAGTGATATAGAGACGTGTTCTTTATTACAAAAAAGTTTTATTACATCAATCAGCCGCACCCCCCCCCCCCCCAAAAAAAAAACAGAGAAAAACACGAATGTATTAAGTGTGACAAAAATCGCATACATAATTGCCATGCAGCATGAAAATATGGATTTGTAAACGTTTGACATAAAAAAGCAGTGAAGCTGCTGTTTGATCGTTTTTATTCAATATATCTTGTACGCTCAGCCTCAAACACTAATAAAAGTAAAGTTTATTGTTACGTCCAGCCACAAACAAATCTAGACATGAAACTTTATGTTATTAGGATAGGCTATAAGTAGTAATTTTCTGGCACGGGGGCTTCCATTAACTTTGATGATGAACGGAGTGTTTTATTTTGGATTTAAATATTTTATTTCTTGTAAAATTCGTGAAAGCTACGCTTATGCGGTTTCTGCAGGTGAGTTATACGACCAGTGGGACAGCATATATAATTCTAATAGTCAGACTAAATCAAGCGATTGACTAAACACATTTATTGGCTTTTAAAATATTAAACATAAACGCACGATTCCAATTAAAACTTGCTGCGCGACGTCGAAAACCACTAGCTCAGTCATTTTCGATAGACTTTGAGCTTGTGGGAAGCGCAGTAGTGCGCTAAAGTTACCACTCGAGCAGCCGGCAGAAGGCTGGCGATGAGAAAACGTGAATGATGAGAGAAGGAAAAACTATGCTGACACCATGCAGCTCCGGTAGTCTAGTGTACTAAGAATATAATACTGACATTGTATTCAATCGGGTGAATTTTGGTCAAATCAGGTGCCAGGAGTTGCTTGATAAAGTCAAATGCAGACAAATATTGATGGAGTAGTTCAAAAAAGAAATTCATCTAACTTTAATTTTCTTGCGTTAGCCCATGAGATAAACTGAATGTTTTCATTCCTAAAGAAAGCGGTATAAGATGTAAATTTGTTTGACGATATTTTTACTAAATTGTATGTCTTCAGTCAGCAAGAAAACACTTACATGTACCATAACTGATCTGAATGCTTTACAAATTCCCTTGCATTCTAGATCGTTTCAAAGCTCAAAAACAATAGGGGCTGTTTCGAGTGAAGCGACAGTGGCAACAGCAGTAAATCTTTGTTTGATGCTGCATAGCTCTACCCTCCCTTTAAAGGCGCGGTTAAGAGGCAATGATTTCTTCTGGCTGTGGGGGTGAATTTTTGGTTGCGTTAACAGACAACATCGACCATGTGTCCATTGTCTGATTCGATTGAACATAACAACACACAAGTAAGAATAGGCCTGCGAAAGAGTGCACAACACATGCGCTATAACTTCTCGCTTGTCGTCTCTATTTTGTGTTTGCAATTTTCTCAACGTCAGTAACAAATCAAGTCGCCCTCACCACCACATTATGTCCCTTTGGAGGAGTACTTTTTGGAATATACATTCGTTAAGAGGCAAAGTGTATTCATTCACAACGCCCCCAAGCATTGGATTAAGTCGCTATTGAAGATGTAAGCCATAGAAATTATATCAGGTTTACTGTACTAGGATTGCATACCGACTTGCATTTTTTCACAAAGGCTTGGCTTAAAAATATTTAATGTGAAAATATGAGTCATAAATGGGGGGTGAGAGTGGCCAGCCCTGCATTAATGATTCACAGAAACAAACTACAGGTGACTTAATGCTGTCGATGAAGTGAAGCAATCAGTATAAAAGATATTGTCATGAGTGTATTTTATGTTCAATGAAAAGACAAACCCCCTGACACTCAGCGAATACTTGAGCAAAGCCTAGTCTGTAGCGCGTTGGTCTTACATTGAAGGTCAGGACGAAATTTTTGACAGCGCTCGCTCTTTTAATCACTTTTGAGGAATGTTTCGTGCTCATTGTGTCACTTTTAGCCTCCGCTGGAGAGGATTTTGTTTTTCTCTGCGCAGGGTGTATAAACTCACGCATGGTGGTTGTATAGAGCTTGCTTTCTCCAATTAGCCTTTCGATGATATGGGCTGCGTCTTTTATTTGAAAGCACAGTTTCGTAAATTTAATTTATTCTAAGCTTTGTTTTTTCACCAAGTAATGTTTTTATTTCTAACCGTTTATACAAGCGCTTCCCACTAGAATCAACTCAAATATACAATCTTCGATTAAAACATTCCCAAAGAACGGCTATGAAAAACACCCGCAATGACTGCAAGTTGCTGCAAGGCCCTGAAGCTCCATCTCCTCATGTTTTCAGTGTTTACCGCCTAGACATTCCAAAAACAATTTTTCTACCTAATTTTGAACTGTTCCGGGGCCAGCCGATGCCCACGTATGGGATAAGTTAGCAGCAGCATGGAGGAGTCGCTGTCAGCGACCGATTAGCGTTTGCGGCGTCGGCATGTCGTGTTGAATGTTGAGTTGCTGTGAAGTGATCCTACGGAGTTGCTGCGAAGTGGCGCTTGAATATAGAGCCCGATCAGCCCGCCTTCGCCGTCGTTCCTCCGCGGTTAGTAAGCGCTGAGGAGAGACTGAAGACGACAATCACTCTAACGATGACTCAAGGCGTGTACCTCCAAACGATGGATATCCTCAGAGTACAATATATAGGCCGCACTTAACGGCCGACCGCAAGCCAGGTGTTACAATTTTAATGAGTAGGGGCATATCCATCAGAAATACGCCTAGACCAGATAATGTTGGTGTCCACTTTGGCCAACGCGCGATCAGGCGCCGCCTCCACCGACCTGAAGGGGTTGACGCGACGCAAGATGCGAAGGAATTTACGGTACCACACACAGTTAGGCTTAGCCCACACATGGCGCGTTTTTCCGGGCGTCTAGACGCGCGTCTCGGCTTGGCGCGCGCGCTAAGCCAGACGCGTGCGCCCAGTCAAACCACACGCAGCGCTACCGGGCAGCGCTTCGCGTCTGCGTTTCGAAGCGTCTGCCCAACGTAGCCAGACGCGCTTAAGAAACAAAAGCAAATTTTAAATAGAAATCGCGCGTTAAATGATGGCTACATGCCGTAATATTTAATTTTAGTAATAGAAAGCACGCATTTTTATTACAGCAATCGCAATGAAGCTCAATTTCACTCATTTTCATCCTTTTTAGTGCGTGCGCCTCATCCACCTTTCGATACGCCATGGGCATCACCATCGCCCGCGCCAAAACATTTACAGCTGGCCGCTACAGAGGTTGCGTTGTTGCGGTTGTTGCCGGTAGTATTAATTTTGTACCTTTGTCTCTAAGTGTCCTTGTATTCTTTACATTTCGCCTGCCAGAGTGCAGGACGCTTTTGTACTTCGCTAGCTCCTCTCTGTTCCGCTGAAGGAGCGTCAGCCTCTCCCGCGGAGCAGGGAGGAGTCCCTGGACTTGTGCAAAAGGTATGGTAAACTGATATCCGCGGGGGAAAGGACGTAACTACCCATGTTCGCCCTGCTGCGAGCGTTGGCGGGTCCTAAAAGCCGTCTTTATTTAAGGCCGCGGGCGTGCAAATTTTGTAAACTCCGCGCGCGCGGGTGTGCGTGTGTGCGTGCGCGCGCGCTCTGCCTTGGAATGGCACAGGGCTGTTACCCGTTTTTGTATGTGTATCTTCCTATTTTGAGTGTTTGTATTTATTTTCCATTCCCGTATCCCTTTCCCTACTTGGCGGCGGGCTAGCAGGCGCACCTGCGTAAGGGTCTCAACCTTTCTGCCTAGCCTTGCACGCTGCCGAGTGGGTATCGCAATCTGTGCAAATAAAAATTCTTATTATTATGATCGCCTTTGTCGCAAGGTCCGTGGCGAAAACTACAGTCCTACAGTGGCGAAAACAGTGGAGAAAATTCAAACGCTCCTTGCAACTAGTGAACACGGCCGTTCATTGGTTGTCGCCTTCTGGACGCAGCGCGAGACGCGACGCCTGGACGCAAAATATCTGGCTCCTCCAGATACGCCGGAATGCGCCAAAAAACGCTGCGTTTCGTCCCGGCGCCGGAAGTGACGTCAAAGCGCAGGCGCAGACGCGACGCAGACGCGGAGAAAAGCGCGCCATGTGGGCTAGCCTTTGGTCGAGTTGGGAGAGCGTCTTGACCTTTCGTCGTTCCGTGCTAGACCATCCCCCCGCACAAACTGTGCTCCGCGTGCCCCTGTCCGGCCCCTCTTGACCAAACTCTCCCCCAACCCCCCACCATCCTCTCCTCCCCCACCTCCCTCTCCCAGTCTTGAAATGATGCATCTGTTGCAGGGTTGTGGACACTTGAGAGAGGAAGTTGACGGGCTCAAAAACGGGCGCGTCCTTGACGGCCATGCAGCAGAGGTTGGCGTGGAGCAGGCGGATATCAACGGCGCTTTGCGGCGACGGCTGAGAGGCATTGGATAGCGTTGTTGGTGGCCTCGTGGCTCTCAGTAGCCTGAATGAGACCCGGGTCTTGGGTGCGATCTGGACTGATATGTCTTGTGGTATCAGATGAACTGGGGCCTCCACGTTTGCTGAAAAAGCTAGCGTTTTCAGCCGCTTCTTGTTCAAAAATCTTGATGGTGGAAAGATGATGTAAAAAGCCTCATACAAGCGTGTCGTATTAAGAGACATACTATACCAGCAAAAAGGGTATACCAGATTGGTGGAGCCATGTGGAGAATTTGCCCACATGGCTGGGAGAATTTACCCACTGGTGGAGCCATGCCGAAATCGCCTTTTCACTGGTACACACGACGATTTTTTTTATAGTTTCATATATTTGTTTAAAAAGGTCGTGAAAGTTACACTTATGCGGTTTGTACAGGTGAGTTATCCGGCCAGGGGGACGTAGTATAGGAGCCTAATTGTAACTATCAGCCGGATAATTGAATACAGTTTGTTAATTACCTTTCTAATTAGTAAAAATGAACATATGGTTTCAATTAGAAACCACTAAATCAACTATTTTTCGAAGGATACTACTCAGGGGCAGCAATTTACGCGTTCTGTAAAAAGGCTTCAATTGGACGTGTTTCTAGGTTTCGGTTCCTCATTGGAGCGCATCTACTGCGCCCACGGTCCTGTTCCCCAGGGGCCTAAACGCGCAACAAACGCGCGCCCTGCTTCCCTCAACCCTACGAGGGAGGCGAAGGGGTGGCTTCGCGATGCGGCCATCGGGCAGCAGGATCGCGGGCGCAAAGATGCGCTCTGATAAGAAACAGAATCTAGAAACGCGTCCAAATCTGGCATTTTTAGAACGCCGTAAAACGCTGCTTTGGTCTTATATTTTATAAAAAGAGTTGAGTTAGTGCTTTACCATGATGTTTAGCGAATTCCAAATTGGAACCATCGGCCTATTTACACGAATTAAAATTTAACTAACATATTATATTTAAGTAAAGCTGAAGCGGCTTTGTATTTGCGGAAAATGATTTGATTAATTCGGCTTTAATGGCGCAGTACCGACCAGGGCTATAATGCGCAAGTATACGAGGGAATACATTTAACTCTTCTTGATTTGATCTCTAGGATCTCGAATATAAAAATTATTTCTTAATTTGGTGAATCAAGGCTGCATAGAATCATATTCAAGGTTCCAGCTGAAGGCTCTCTTTTCCGGAGAGCGACGTCACCAAAGGTGTTTTCATTGTCTCCGCCCTCACGCATCGTCAGCGCCTATCAAAATATGCATGCACACGCTTTTTTAAAGGCCACAAGAAGATGTCACGACTGGGGCCAGCGTGGGAGAATATACTCTAGAAAGCTTGCGATTGGACCGCTCGGCCCTCAAGCGATACACAATTGCAGGCCGAAAGATATTCTTATGACTGCAACTACTGGTCGGATAACTTTTTGTGCTTTCTCACGTTTAGTTATATCTTTGGAGAAAACGAACGTGACATTCAGATGCACGGTATGAAACCACGCGAGAATCAACCTCTCTCTAGTTTTCTGGAAAAAGTGTTCCACTTCCCTTTTATAAGCCATCATTACAATTAGCCCTTTATACTATGCCCCCCCCTGGCCATATAACTCACCTGCGCAGACCGCGTAAGTGAAGCTTTACGGCTTTCTTCAACAAATCTGTACATCATACAAGACACACCCTCTAGACTGTCCCTTGATCCAATATGATTGTAGTGTTCTTCCGCACTTGCATCGTTTGGGAGAAACTTCGCAGACATCCAGCCCAGGTATTACATGGCATTGGGTCAATATTGGTGTCATCACGGTTAAGGTGGCCCCATATGGTACCAGGCTGACCAGTCCAGACCCAGCATTTCAGTGATGCTGGCACTGAACTGGCTTCTATGTCGGCAACATTTGCCATTTCTGCCAGCTTTCCGTAAATATTGCTGCATCCCTGCACGTGACGCATACAGACGGCGACATTTGCCGTTTGTGCCAGCTTCCAAGAAACATTGCTGCATCCCGGCTACAGGTGACGGCCCAATGACAGCTACCAGACGGCTATATGACGGCTACATGACGGCAAATTAGAAGTATGCGCAGAAGAGGTAGCACGAAGATATCGGACAGCTTGTTGTAGGCAATATTAGCTTCGAAATATTTGCTCGAACGAATTTTGTTTTGTTATCTATCCGAAAGAACCCTTGTTGATAAACTACTCCCATGTTCTTCTTGAAAGGTGAGCTGCGGCTTTTTCTATTTGGGTTGTTTTGTTTCCTTGGGACACTTTATGCTTTCTCGAGTGGTCTCGAAAACTTTTGTTGTGTCTCTTTACAAAAATAGATATGTGTGACCAAAGCCGCATTTATACTGGTGCGCAAGAATCCTTCGAAAAAAACAACCTTATGATGAACAACCCCATGTTTTTATTGAAGCCAGGCGGGCTTATGTTCTTCTTTAAATGTGAACTGCGGCCATTCCATTTGGGTTGTTTTGTTCCTCCGGGACACTTCATGCTTTCTCGAGTGGTCTTGCGAACTTTTGTTGTGTCTCTTCTACAGGTTAAAACCGTATTTATTCTGGTGCGCAGGTGTTCTCCGAAAATAGCTCTTGCTGATAAACGACTTCCATGTTCTTCTTCAGAGGTGAGCTGCGGCCTTTCTATTTGGGTTGTTTTGTTTATTCGGGATACTTTGTGCTTTCTCGATTGGTCTCGCAAACTTTAGTGGTGTCTCTTCTACAAAAACAGATGTGTCTGACTAAACCCGCCTTTATTCTGTGCGCCGGTGTCCTCCGAAAAATAAAAACTACCTTTGCTGATAAACGACTCCCATGTTCTTCTATAAAAGTGAGCTGCGGCTTGTCTCTTTGGCTTGTATTGCTTTTTGGAACTTCTATTCCTTCTAGAGATGTCTCTGAAACGTTTGTTGTGTCTCCACTACAAAAAATAGCTGTGTGAATAAAACCGCATTTATTCTGGCGCCAACTGGTGGCCTTAAAAGTGGCCACCACACGGATGGCAAAGCATGGTTCCCCACTTTTGGGAGTCCATGCATCTGACTCCCGCACTCCCACCCGCCCCCTCCACGCCCCCCCCCCCTTTTTCATCCCCCTTCTTCCAGATTCCGCTTCCAAATCTCTTGTCTAAGTCAAAGATAGTCAGCCATCGAATCCTCCTGAAATAAAGCATCCATAGTACACATTTTAAAAAAGAGGGTAATATTTGATGTAGGAATCATTCGCACTGTTACTTATTTTAAAAATAGCCATTTCGACCCCAAAATGGTTCAACGATAAACGCCAAAAAACGATTAGAAGGACGGCTGTAAATCGGTTCAAAAGCAGGTCGTAAATCGTTCAGGAAGATGGTCAGAAAACGGTTGACGATATCGGTCACAAACTTGATCCAATAACGGTTCCAGCATTTGGACCTATCTGGAGCCCGGTTGCAAATCATTATGGGACCGTTATTTCTGAAAAACAAACTTCGACCGATACTTGTCTGTTATTTGTCCAATATCTTCGTGCTGCCTGGCAGCGTTCCAACCTGAAATGCTGTACATTGGCCCATAGCTTCTAATAATATCAAGCGAGCGTCGACCGCCGGGACGGCCAGCGCGGTGCCGCGGAGGAATGCGGTGACACGTGAGGTATAGGGTGCTTGCGCACGAACAGTGTTGCACGGAACGGCGTTCCTGGAACGCGTTCCTTTAGGAAGAACGAAGGAACGCCGCCGTTCCATTCTGCATCGCTGAAACTGGAACGGGAACGTCGTTATATTTTTTCTGGAACGGAAAGAGATAACGCGTTCCTTTTTTCCGTCACAGTGGGGTAATTTTTATTTTATTTCGAACAGGAATATTTGAAAGTACAAAAACAACGTCTTTACGAAGTACAGAATCTCGTTACCTTTTTGGCTACTAATCTTATAGATTATTTTGTGTGGTCCTCGCTTGCTAATAGTTTCGGGTGCAGGACAGCTGGTGGACATTCATTCTTGAGTGCCCCAAACTGCGGTACAAAAGGAAGGCTTTAGTCGTAGGAAAATACAAAGAAAGAGGGTTGTTTAAAACTCAGCTACTTTCTCTGGTTCCACTGAACTCACTACACCTAGAAATCTAAGGCCGAGTACAGCCACGTAAGGAACATTCATAACAAGACCTAGAGTTACAACAAGATCACATACTGCAAGACATCGAACTGCACCCTTGTATCCCGAACATTGGTCACTTAAAGATACACAAAAAATAACCTTTATTTCTTCTCTTGTGCCCCACCTTCAAAATGAACAACAAATCCAACCTTACAAAGAAGTATTTGTAGTTTTAAGACTGACCTTCCAAAAGCCCTACCCTCACTCGACTTGCTCGTCATGCGGACGGCAGCATCGAGAAGCAACTGTTGTTAACTTCGAACAAGGGACTTTGTTGAATTGAAACGTGTGAGGTTGCTGTAAAACGCTCGTACAATGTTGGGTAAAGCTAACATTCGGCTCGTCTGAATCGTCCGCTACAAACATGAATATGGTTAAAAGCTGAGATTTTTAATCATATTTTGCTAAATGAAAGCCCGCTTCCGCTTGTTTTCTTCTGTTGCCATTCCATAACGACATACAAACTCGTATATTGACTACTAATGGGATAGATAACAAAAATCTGCTTGATTTAACTAAATATAGTAATTAGCAAAATACAAATGTAACGTATATGTAACGATACGTTCCATTTTTAAACTGTAACGGGAACGAGTTCTGTTTCACAGATGTAACGTAACGGGAACGCGTTCAAAAATCAGAAGGAACGAGGAACGAGCTTTCGTTCCGTTTATTGAAGAACGTGTACAACACTGCGCACAAAGCTCGTTCCTGATGCGAGCGTCGTCTGCTTGGCTATTTCGTTGACCGCACACAGCCCCAACTGATTATCTGCTGGCATTGCTAACCGCATTTAGGCAAAGATCTCAAGAGCGCTTGCTTGCGTTATACTGCTCAGGCACGGCATAAACCGCGCGTCATCCCTGAGTTTAATTTAATTTTCATTTTATATTATGCGTTTACCGGTAAGCACCAACAGAAATGTAAAATACGGTCACGCGACGAACTGAGTGCAACGATGCATTATACTATATCGCCCAGCCAATGCTACTGAGCCACAAAACCAATCCAGTGCTTTCACCCTGCCACGTGACATCGTGCTTCCACGTGCAGTTGTACCCAACGGGTAGATCACGTGACACACTTTCCGCAAAGGACTGGCAAAGATAACTTGTAGCGTCGGCCGCGGTGCAACGCAAAGTGTAACGGAGTATGTACAGGGTTCCCGCTTGGCAATTTGTATTATCAACTGCGCTGTTGCTTTCGTCATCTAGCCTATGTAACCCGGTAGCAACACTTTTCTTTGACCAGCGGGCACGCGCACATTTTATGCCTCCTCGAGTACCATAGAAACTCGGGAACGTGTTGTGGGAATGTCGATAACCGGCATGACGCAAGAGATATCGCAACAACAGTCGGGGTTGCACAGGCTACAGTCAATAGGATTGTGAATCCATTCCAAGAGGAGGGGCGTATCGGCGATGCACTTCGAGATTGCAAGCGCCCTGCCCTCCATTGCTACGGAGCAGGAACTGTATGCGATCAACGGAATAGCCTAGCAGACAACGCTCCACTCAAAAGGGCTTTGTGCGCACGCGATTAATCTCTCCCGTATCGCCGCACGCCTGCGTGACACTGCACTGGCCGTCCGGTGGTCGACCCTCTCTTGATATTAATAAAAAGTTGGGCTACTGTACATCAGCGAGTCTCGACATAACCGAGTGGTTTCAAGAAAGCATGATGCTTGCACACCTATTGGCTATCGCCGGATGTCCTCGAGGAGCACTAATATCAGTGGCAACGTGTAGTGACGTGTTATATTTGGTAGCGAGTATTTATTTCTAGAAGAATTGTTCGCAGCGAAGCTTGACTTTGCTCGAAAGATTATAATTATAAATTTAATACCGAACAAAGGTGTCCCTTGAACTGTCAGTCCAAACTCCCAGTCTTGCCGCTTAAGAGTTCCTAACTTGTGCGTGGAGGATCAGCACATCCCAGATTTGTGCTGCGAGCGCACCTGCAAATAAAGATTGAATAAACATGTGATGAAAAATGAAAGACATTTACAATTCTTTCTATTGCGAAATTAGAGCGCTGATCACGAGAAGCAGGATGGGAGGGTGCGGAAGGAAGGGTATGTCCTTCCTCCCCCTCCCATTTTTTTTTCTGCGTCCTTCATTTAGCGAGAAATTTTCCTAAATTTAGCTGGAAAAATTTACTCTCAAAATTTAGCGATTAAATTACCCCCTAAATTTAGAGGGAAAATTTTCGCTATATTTCACATTAAATGCAGCGAAAGAATGTTCGCTAAATTTCAACGCTAAATATGAACTTTTTTCTCACTAAATTTAGGGGTTAAGATTCCCGGCCAAATTGAGCCTGGAAATTGACGTCACGTGACGTCAACGCCAAATTTACTTTCCCGCTAAATGTACGGCGGAAAATGGTGTCGCATAACTTCCCACTGAACACATTCAGTTTCTTAGATAAATTTAGGGAAAAAAATGACGTTACGTGCCCTCGACGTTAATTATCTTTCCTGCTAAGTTTAGCGGGGCGGTTACGCCGACAGCGACGCCGCAAAACGCGGAAACGGGTGCCTAAGAGCTGCGCTTTAAAAAAATAATAGATGTGTCACATGAAATAAAATAAAAATTAGAGATGAGACAAAATAAAAAAAAGATAATCCAAGATACCGCTCTTGTATCATTACTTTTGTCTGTTGTCAATTATTTTAGTTTCCAGATATGTTTCTCTCTTTATTCATAGCCAGAAAACACCTCCCAGTTTCATCATGAATGCAATAAATCACTGCAGACTAGGACTGGTGAACCAGAATTCTGCATAAAGATGAATGTTTTCCACATAGTCATGCATGCGTCAGTGGCTCGGATCTCTAAATACATTTGTAGTAACGAACACTCTTGAATAAAACTTGTAGGCTTTGAATTTGACAGTTCAAACATCCATTAGGAACACTGTATGCAACTTAGTGTCTTGTAACACATCAGAAATGGCGCAGCACTGTCATGTTTGCATACCTAATAAGAGTTTGCAGGTACTTTGCTTGCCGTGCGCATATTCTGATGTCCATACAGCTCCCGGTGGAGCTAATTTCTCTTTCGTAGACGACGTTGCCGTCTAAAAATAGCGTTTCGCTAGACAGGGTCACCTGAGAGAACCCCGGGCCCCGGTTACTGAAATAAATTGTAGACAGGCTAAATATCGCTTCTACTCACAATCACTACTTCTACAATCGAGCTACTGAAGGAACTCTTTCGTTGATAGTAATGCAGCCGGTTGACTATATGTTGCTACGTTTGCTGCTGATTTTCCTCCAGTGCATGCACTGCCGGCCTGAAGTCGGGCAGCACAACGCATTCGCCACATTCACACCTAATAAATAACCCGTAGGCGTGCGTATTCCACTCGAGGTCCGCACTTCGTTCTTGAAGTCTGAGCGAATGATGTCTTCAACCAGGAGAAGGGACGACGGCTCGGCGACGTCTTCGTGCAATCGGCTTGCTGGTCGGGCGTGTCGTACGGGATGTATATCAAATCTTTTGATCGGTCCAAATTTTCTCTTTCGAAGGAAGTCAGAGTTCGCCGGTACCGTAAGCGGCAGTTTTGAAGTAGAAGTCCCACGCCCATTGTTCGCTGCCATCCGCTACTCCCACCCACATGTGAGTCCCACGATACGCGAAACAACGCCATGTTTCGAATCACGCAGTGAACCCACAGAATGATTCCGGTTCTCTGTGGAACCTTTTTACTTTTCAATCAAGATATTTGCAGCTTTTTGGAAGCCACAAAAATGGGTTTCATATTTTCTTTTTTATTTTTAATAATCGACTGTGTGCCTTCAATGACCCACGACTTTGATTAAATTTTGTGGTAGTGTCTAAACCTTAGAAAACGGTCCATGATCACGAAGAAAGAGTGAGCGCGATTATCAATCCTGCCCGATCTCGATGGGTGGTTTACGGGTGGAAACAAAAATTGAATTTTGAGCCGCAAATCTTGTTCCGGGTATTTGGGTTCTCATATGGCGCGCACAACTAAAAACCTCGGCGAGCACAAATACTCTGTCAGTGTCCCTCTAACGGACCCATTTTCGTCATTGGTGGCCAGAGATGAAACGACCAGCCAGTGGCCAGCATTTTACCGGCTACTTCTCTGTCATCGGGGGTCACCAAAGAACTGAACACTCTGTGACCGGCTTCTTAACGGACACATTTTTGTCATCGGTGGCCAGATATTCATTCATTCATTTCATTCATTTGTTTATTTTTGTGCTCATAAACAGCTTGACGCCTTGGTAATGATACACAACAAAATATTCACAGGTTAGTTACAAAACTCCTAAAAGCTACGAAATTTGGGAAGAAACATCAATATCTGTACCCTGAGAGTATTGAAGAAGTGTTCAATACGGGCCATGGGACTGGTTTGGATGATGTGATTAACATGGAAAGTCGGAGAGACCCGCAAGGCTCTACTCGGAACGTGAATATTAAATAGCGAGATGTGAGAGCTGGGCAATCAATTAATCCATGAATGCATTTGTACTGGGAAACAAGATCGCGCTCACGCCTTCTGGAACTGAAAGTAGGGCATTTGCATCGCTCCAGGAGTCTCGCATATGAATAGTAAACAGTACGACCAATAGTAACGATCGTAAACAATTCGAAAACAAAAACGCTTTTGAACTATTTTCAATCCTCTCTTGGCTAGTAGAACTAATACATATTCCAGACTACAGAGGAAAACTCCAACTTGGTCCGGATTAACGAGAAATATAACCGTAGAAAACAGGTTGATGTCGAGAACTCACGCGTGATTCTAGAAATTACTCTCAGCTTACGCAAAGAGTCATCTATAAGGTTGTTAACATGTAGAGTAAAGTATAACGAATAATCTATGTATACACCAAGATCACGCGTGCACTCTACTCTTCGCAGGGGATCATTGCCTATCTGGTAACAAAAGTTTATTTTTCTACCTTTCTAGACAAAAACATAATAACGGTTTTAGAAGGATTGTGCGTTAGCATGCTCTGACGACACCAATTGCAACACACGCCTAACATCCTCTATAAGTTTTTCACAGTCATCCAAAGATGTGATTTGCCTAAACAACTTGGCATCATCTGCATATCACCAGATGACCAAATTGCGAACAATAGAGCTGAAATCAATTAATAAAAACATTGAAACAGATCGGCCAAAGTGTGGAGCCTTGCGGCACACCTGAAGAAGAAACATAAGGCCGAGAGTGATTTCCAAGAACCCGAACAAAATTCGTGTCTATTAGACAAATAATCAAGAAATAGGAAACAACGGGAGATACTCACGCCGTAGGAGTCTAGTTTTGTACAAGGAGCGAATGGTCTACCAGATCAAAAGCCTTAGAAAGGTCAAAATATACAACGTCTACCTGTCCACGTTGACACGCAGTAGGCGAAACAAAATTAAAAAAGATCACCAGATTTGTCTCTAACACACCTCTCACGCATAAAGCCGTGTTGTGAAGGGCTTATCATATGTTGAAAAAAGTTTGTAATTCACTCAAATAAGACAATTCCATAGATCTTAGCAAAGGGAGATAGCAACGACACAGGTTTGTATATTTTTACATCATCCGTTCTGCCATGCTTATGTACTTGCACAGTAATAGAGTTCTTCCACATGGAAGGAAATGTAAGACTCTCCAACGACAAATTGAAAATATGCGTTAAGAAGGGCGCAAAAATAGAGGAGCATCGTTTAACAATGAAGCTTGGAATGCCGTCGAATGCGACTGATAACTTTGGCTGCAGTTTTCTGATAGCAAGCTCAATATCAGTAATTTCAAAAGATAACATTGACAGGTGACCACTGGCATTATCACTGACGCCATACACAGGCAGTCCAGTTTGGCCGCAAAAATAAACCGAAGAAAAATAATCCGCGAATGCATTTGATACATCTTCGGGCTCAGACAGCATATCGCCAAACGAGTCAGCTATGTTTATTGATGACGAAGTTGTAGTTGTGCGATACTTTACATATCGCCAGAAAAGCATCAGGTCACGATATAAGCTACGCTCTACTGACTCACGGTGTAATATTTTATCGCGCTTCAACAATGTCTTAGCTAGCGCACGCGACTTAGAAAATTTTAGATACCAAAAAGTTGAAATTTGCGACCTTATATTTCCTATGACAATGCATTATTCTAGAACAGTCTATCCTTAGAGCACCAGTGCTAATAACTACTAGTGTAAGGACGCTTTTTGGGCACGAACCTTTCAAATGCATACACGATATAGTTTGTAAGCACTTCAACGGCACGATTTAAATGGATCATACTATATATGGAAGCCGAATCTGCATTATCTAAATGTTGGAAAAGGCCAAAGTGATCGCCTCTTGAGAAGGCAAGAGACTCATGGTTTTTCTGCTTTACTTTCCCCACAGAAAGCACAAATGAAACAGAAAAATGAACGTGCCAAACATCCGGTAAAACAAGCGGATTCGAAACAGACATCAGGCTGTCGATAGGATAGTTGGCCAAGGCCAGATCCAGCACATGTCCTACTGAGTTATGAAGACTGCTCGTTTGGATAAATCCGAGAAGGTTAACAAATGAAAGAACGGAACTCGCTTTAAATGATGTAGCATGAGCAGACAGTGCAGGATGTGCCGAATTCCAGTTTATTTCAGAAATAGTTAAATCACCAAGCATGAGTATTCGACGTTGATCCACATCCGATTTATCCCCTAGCATATCTAATTGGTCAGAAAACTTAGATTCTATCGACATTGGGAGGAAAATAAAAAGTGCCTATAAGTAAGTTATTATTATCACGTAGAGGTATATTAATCCAAACAGACTTGCACTCGAGTTCGAGATCAAACCGGCGAATAGCCCGTAAATGTTTCTTAACTGCCATTAGTACACCACCACCAAATTGAACGGATAAGTTTTTTATAATCTCGATCCTCGACAAAACACTGTATATAATCGGGAGGGAAATAGCCCAGGGATGGAAATGAGCTATTTAAGCAAGTTTCACTTAAAGAAATGATATCGTAATCACCTAGAACAACGTTATTGAAAAAAATAGGAGCATTCGTATGAAGGCCGCAGACGTTTTGATAAAACACTTAACAATTCATTTCATAAGCTAGTTGGGCGTAGCTGTGTCACGAACATCATTGCGCCCTGCAACATCGAAAAATGGCCTAAAAAGGGAGCCCATTGGCCAAACATCTGCATTGTTCACTTTGTCAGAAGTCATCCTCGTTCACAGCAATGCGAAATGACGAGTAGCTTTCGTGTCTAGTTTTTAACTTGGTGCATGTAAGAAATGTTCCGTCCAAAACTGCAGCTAGCACCTCTCCAACGTCACTACACGTTGTGTCAGAATTGAGTCGCGAAACAAAAGTGCCTTGAGCCTTGGTGCTCTAAAGGCTGACGATAGATTACTGCTTGCGCAGGAACCTGAGGATGGATCGACAGTTTTTTTTTCCGTTAGATGAGCGTGAAGCCATCGGCATCTGTAGTCGCCTTCGGCACGGTCACCGCGGGCAGGAGTACAGAGGACCTAGCAGCCACAGCAGATGTAGTGTTTTTAGGCAGATGGGCGGAAGTAAAACTGCTTCCGGATGTCTCCAGAGTGGTTGCTGCAAAGGACCGACCTAGTGAATATTTCCCAAGAAACTCCGCAAAGCTTGCGGACGCAGAACCGTGTTGCGCAGCACGGCGATGTTGTCGGCCGTGGCTCAACGTTTTGGGCAGTAAAACAACGCGAAATTTCCGTGTAATTTGACAAATGCAGAAGCAGAGACGCGTTATCCGCCTTGACCGAGACAACTTCTTTGACGAGAAAATCAACCTTGTCATGTAGTGCCACCAACAAGTCTTACAGATAGCCACACGTGCTGCAGTTTCCGATAATGGTGCTCACCGATGCCATGTCACAATCATCAGGAGGGCGTTGTTCCGTGATAGCACAAACTTCATCGGAGCCATTTCGTCTCGTGCAGGATTTACACTTGCAAGTGCTAATACCACTCTGCATGAAGTAATCATAGTCATCTCCCACAACGTCGATGCACGTACAGTGAAATCGGGTACCGCAAGGCCCCGAACATCGCAGGAATTTCATCCGGCCGATGAACGCTTCAGAGCACACCGAACACACGTCCTTCGAGTAGGGCATATTGCCAGCAAGGGACCGCGTGAGCATGCGACTGCACTCATTCAGTGCGTAGCGCTGAATGAGGACAGTCGCATGCTCAGAGATGAAACGACCAGTCAGTGGCTAGCCTCTTACCGGCTGCTTCTCTGTCGTCGGAGTGCCAGCAATGAACCGAACAGCCTGTGACCGGCCTCTTAACGGATACATTTTTTGTCATTGGTGGCCAGTGATGAAACGACAAGTCAGTGGCCAGGCCTCTTACCGGCTACGTCTCTGTCGTCGGGGGTCAGCAAATAACCGAACAATCTGTGACCGGCCTCTTAACGAACGCATTTTTGTCATCGGTGGCCAGAGATGAAACGACCAGTCAGTCGCCAACCTCTTACCGGCTACTTCTCTGTCATCGGGGCCAGCAAAGAACCGAACAGTCTGTGACCGGCCTCTTAACGGACACATTTTTGTCATTGGTGGCCAGAGATGAAACGACCAGTCAGCCCCTTCCCGTGCACTTTTTTGTCATAGGTGGCGAGTAATGACCCGAACAGACGGTAACCGGCCTCTTACCGAACAATTTTATTTCCATCTATGGCCAGGGATAAAACGAGCAGTCAGTGGCCAGCCTCGTACCGGCTACTTTTCTGCCATCGGGGGCCAGCAATAAACCGAACAGTCTGTGACCGGCCTCTTAACGGACACATTTTTTGTCATCGGTGGCCAGAGATGAAACGACCAGTCAGTGCCAACCTCTACCGGCTACTTCCTGCCATCGGGGCCAGTAATTAACCGAACAGTTTGTGACCGGCCTGTTAACGGACACATTTTTCATTGGTGGCCAGAGATGAAACGACTAGTCAGCCCTTCCATGCACTTTTTGTCACATGTGACGAGTAATGACCCAGAGCACGTAATTGTCCTCTACCGAACAATTTTATTTCCATGCAATGGCCAGGGATAAAACGAGCAGTCAGTGGCCAGCCTCGTACCGGCTACTTCTCTGTCATCGGGGCCAGCAAAGAACCGAACAGTCTGCGACTGCCCTCTTAACAGCACACATTTTTTGCCATTGGTGGCAAGAGATGAAACAACCAATCAGCCTCTTCTCATGCGCTTTTTCGTCATAGGTGGCGAGTAATAGACCTTCCGAAAGTCAGTCTACCCACCCTGTACAAAGCCAAACCGACGCTCTAATGGCGGCACTACACAGCATCTCCACACCAGAAAATGCGAACGTCTTCGAAAGCATAGAGCAGAAAGGGCAAAAGGCGTTGGTTCTTCTACGTCACCTTCGACTCACGAAATCGAGGGTGCTTGATTTAGCAGAGCTACGATCTCCTATCGACCGCCATTAGAGCGGCAATATTGAAGACTCTTGGGACTGCCACAAGGTGATTCTGACATTCGAAAAGAGTCTGCTACCCGAACAGACCGTAACCTGTCTCTTACCAGAACAAATACTATGAGTATCCATCTACGGCCAGGGATAACACAAGCAGTCAGTGGCCACCGTCGTACCAGCTACTTCTCTGCCATCGGAGGCCAGCCATAAACCGCGACCAGTCTGCGACCGGCCTCTTAACGGACACATTTTTGTCATTGGTGGTCAGAGATGAAACGACCAGTTGGTGACCAGCCTCTTACCGGCTACTTCTCTGTCATCGGAGGCCAGCAATGAACCAAACAGTTTGTGACCGGCCTCTTACCAGACTTATTTTTGTCATCGGTGGCCAGGGATGAAACGACAAGTCAGTTGCCAGCCTCCTGCCGAGCGTTTTTTGTTATCGGTGGCCAGCTTCCTGCCTGAGACCAGGCTGGCCAGCCAGGTACCGGGCTATAGCGGTAAGTGGCCGATGGCTGGCCATAATTTTGTGATGGCTGCGGTGTCCTCCGCGTCTTCGTTAATGTGAAAATATAATACTATTACTACGAGGTCGTTCTATGAGGCACGGAACTAATAAATCAAATCTTTTTTCGTTTAATTATAAGCATGAAAAGTCAAATAGGTGAGGCCATTGATATACATAGATAAATTATTTACTTTGTTTTCGTAAATAAATTAAAACTATGTTTATTTTAGCATACAAAACTCGAAGAAGTATCCAATTTGTTACTCAAAATTATTCCATACCCAAACATTATATATTAGTTGAGTAATAGTTTACCTCTAATACCGCACATAAAATGACCATGGAGTGTCTTTTAGCAACCAGCTGGTCACAAGTTCTTCTTGACTTTTCTGGTGTTTTTTTTTGTGCAATTAAACAATTAGTAGAATTTCTGAAGGAATAAAACTGCTGTGTAAGTGCACAAACGAGTGAATACATTAGATTGCAGACGCAATAAAGCGTTGTTTAGTTAGACAGCCATGTTCTTCCATTGCAGTTGAATGAAGTAAAATAACAGATGTGAAAGATTACTTTTATTTGCTAGTTCTAAATTACTTCGAGCACTCACATCTTTGTGTATATCAAATGGCTGATTGGATGTTGAATCAAGTTTGCTTCTCTCTGCAGTTTTTGGCTGTTAGTCACTGAAAACTCGGTTGCTTTGGAAGTCCATATGGACAACATCAGATTCAAAAACAAAACTTTTGCGCCTACTGAAACTTGTTCTTATAAAACAGGGTGTGAATTCCGCGGTTTATTATAAAGTGTGACGAGAGGCATAAAACTGAACGAATGGGATGACAATTAAAATATATTCAGCGATTTGAAGTATTTCGTGGGAACGTGTGTCAGTTTTGCAGAAACTTTTCATACTGATATTTTTAAAAGCCAAATAATTTGAAGGAATCTCTACGAAGGATGCTCTATTGTATAATGTGATATATGCATTTCTTTCTATGTACCGCAGTTGTCGTAGAGAGGAGCAGCCAGGACTGGCCTATACTTTTCAAGTGGATCGGTACCAGCACTGAAGGAACCCGTCTCTTGATACCAGTTATGCATTTTGTGGGCAAGTTAATAAACTATTTTATTCGAAGCACGGAGTGGTATGTGTACACCAGCTGAGCGTGAAAAACAACAAAAACTCGAGTGGTATTCCGAGTCAGGCTATACTGGCTACCATTTCGCACGAGGCCTTTTCATCTGCAGGATGTTTTAATTTGAAATTGAAGTGCTATACTGTGATCCAGACAATTTTCGGTCAAACAAGCACATTGGGGCGCCTGAGCCGCGCATACCTAGAGGCTATATATTCAAACGTCTTAGCCGAATCTAGCTGCTTGAGCAAAACAGAAGCATTGCGCTGAATTGTAGGATTCTTGAAGAATGGAAGATTCTAGCCAAATTAGAAATTTAGCCCAATTGGAGCATTCTAGCCGTATTGTAAATTGTAGCCAAATAGCCGTCAGCTGGATTGGAAACCTCAGTCGGATTGATACGTAGATACTGTATTTTGCTGCCTGCTGCCGTAAGAATCTCGTAATGTATGTGAGTGTCTTCATGTCGTTTAATTAAACGTTTCTTATGAACCCAAAGAGGTACATGTGTAGCAGGTTCCAGATGGCAACATTTCGGATCACCTCTCGGAAACCTGCACACCGTCTCAGCAAAGATAAAACTCCGCGACGGCATGCGAAGGCAACGAAATGAGAAGCATAATATTCATGTCCCTTTCCTTGGCATGGGGCGGGGGTGTAACGGTGATCCCGTAAAAATGTTGGGCTGGCATCGTTTTGGGGCGGCAGCTTATTTATGTTACGCCATGGCCTCAATTTGTTTAGTTATCGGCTGCATAGCGCATCCACCAGAAAAGTTGCGGTGGCGACGTAACCTCCATCATAGAGCTCCACACGACCCCATGAGTACCGTCTGCGAGTGCTGACGTCGTTTTTAAAGTTACACTGACAGGATATTTATGCTTCCTAATGCGAAAGCATTAACTATCCCACGGATCGAAGACGGCGGCGTCTGTAACCTAAAAAAACGCGAAAAAAATGGGCCTTTTTTCCATTGTCTAAGCAAAATGGCTCTTAGATAGTCAATATGAAACTTGGGAACCCAGATGCCTTGAGACGTTGTCATGATAAAGTGTCTCAAGGCATCTGGGTGCCCAAGTTCCATTCTGTTTGAAGTCGCTGAGTACATTGATCACCACCAGTGGACAACGAGAGAGCACACGAGACAGGAACCACCAACTAGCACTGCTGCTAATCATTTATCGAATTTCACACAATTTAAAAAAAATATTGCATCTAAATATTATGTTTAAGTGGCACTTTCTCCACCGGACAAACTCAACCGGTTGTGTCATAGGATCAACAATCTCCAACAGCGGCAAGCCGAGTGCAAAGCCAAACGTCAGAAAAAATACGTCATCTTCCATCGAGGACTGGTATATGAAATTCCTTTCACATGCGGCGAAGTATATGTGGGTCAAACCGGACGTTGTATCAATGACAACTTACGAAAACGTGCCTGATTCTTGAGGTCGTCACCAGCTGGCCACTTAACATAACACGTAAGGAATTGTCTATGCACTGCAAAGTTTAGCCATACCAACATCCTAAGGCGTTTCAGGACTAAAAGAACACACGAGCTGCACGAAGCTCAAACATTTTTGTTAAGGGGGCTGTGTGCCTCAGCGCCCCGTCGATCGCCTTATCACCAGGGACTCAAACCGTAACCGGAACCGAAACCGAAAACCGTTTAGGAACGAAATTTTTTGAGTAACCGTAACCGGAACGAAACCGTTATTCGAAATTTATAAAAACCGTAACCGTAACCGTAACCGTAAATTATCTTCCGGTAACCGGTTTTAACCGATATTAACCGAAAAAAAAAGATTAGTTTTCCTCAAGTATGACCTGGAGGAGGGATCTTGAAACGTCGGGGCCATTTGACAAAGTTACTGTCAGCGAGTGCTGCATCTGGTAATGCATTTCCGTTGAATCTAACTTTAGGATTAAGAATACTTAGTTGAAATCAGTAGTCGATCTTATAATAGAAAAAGTCTCTATTTCTAAATCTTCCACACTCCTACATCGCTACATGAATTCTCAGATGTCCATCCAACTCGGCTTTATCAAAACCACCGATGTCCCTAACATGCGGTAGCCAGAATGAAGAAACGAGGTAAATTAAACATCATGCAGAGTTGGCGGAAAAGAAAATTCTGGTATTCATTTAATCTGAAACATGTCGCGAGTGGCTATTTTGCAACAACACAAAAGGAAAAAAAAAATGTCAGAGGTTTGACACTAGCGTTTTGTATGATATATATATATATATATATATATGTGTCAAACCACTGACATTTTTTTTCCTTCTGTGTTGTTTCAAAATAGCCACTCGCGACATATGTTTCAGATTAAATGAATACCAGGTTTTCTAAAGGTGCGTCGCAGTGCGACGCGCCTTGGATATATATATATATATATATATATATATATATATATATATATATATATATATTGTCCTGCCTGGCGCTGAACCGGTTCGCGAACCGGTTCGGAAATTATAAATGACAAATTACAACATCAAAATAAATTACAAATAAAACATCTGAAATCAGCACATACGAAACGGGATACATCGTCGAAACTAGTAGTGCATAACGTTTATAAAAGCCTGTAGCCAATGCAAGCGGCAAACAACGACTGTCTGATGACAGGGCTGTCTGTCACGGGCGCTAACTCCAGCGTCTGCTGAGCGTTGGTTTGAGCGCACGCGCCCGCTTGAGTCCCATGACTACGCTGGGCAGGCGACGGAAGCAACAGAAGCTCGGCAGATCCTTTGTCAAATTCGAAAGTGCGCGCAGCTTCGCTTCTCCGCGAGCGACTGGGGTTTGTATCCCTGTTTTTTTCCCCCGCATTTATCGAGTTTCCGGTACGAAAAATACGGCATGTAAATCTTGACACTTCATAGCTCGATATACTCTGACCGGTGGTTGGGGCAGCGAAGAGCAGATATAATTCATGAATGCTCATTTCAACTGTAAATAAAATTTCTTTCTCTCCCTCAAACATTATCAAACTCCACAGCCTTTTCTTTTCTCATTCCGATGGAAGCAAGCTTCAAGAACTCGCGCGTTCTAGAAACGTGTTATGAAATGAGCACACAGCAGCATTTAGGATTTACGAGATTGTAAAAAAATGAAATCCCGTGACGCGATTTTTTTTTTTTTTTGCACAGCCTTTCAATTTTTTTTTTTTCCGTGCAAGCCGCGACCAGCGCAATACTGGTTCCTATGTCAAGATTCATGGATGCAGCGTTTGTCAAGATTCATGGATGCAGCGTTTATATTCCTAAGACTGAGTGGAGAAGAAAAATATGTAAGCGAGGTGTGTGTCAGTTGACGGCACTTAAAAAAACAAATGGCATTGATAGCACATTCATTGTCAACAGCGCGTGGCCGAACCGTTTTGACATGAGCCGGTAACCGTTATTTTTTTTCCGGTTCAGTTCCGGTTCGGGTTCATCGCGATAACAATATAACGGTTCGGGTTCGGGTTCAGTTCCGGAAAAAATACCGGTTCGGTTCCGGTTTTCGGTTCGGTTCGGTTCCGGTTCGACACCCTGGTATATATATACCTAAGGTGCGTCGCACTGCGTGTTTGGCCGACTTTGCCGCACTGTCAACCGCTCCCCTTTTCCCCGCTACCCAACAGCGCCTGGCAGATGCCTCCCGGAGTCGGATACGGCCTAGGTGTTGGGGACTGTGCGCAGAAAATCATCGCGCCTCAGCTGCCGAGGCGAATATACCTCCAGAAAGCAGTGTTGTACACGTTCCTCAAAAATGGAACGAAAGCTCGTTCCTCGTTCCTTCTGATTTTTGGAACGCGTTCCCGTTACAAGTTCCATCGGTGTAAAAGGAACTCGTTCCCGTTACAGTTAAAAAATGGAACGCATCGTTACATATACGTTACTTTTGTATTTTGCTGATTACCATATTTAGTTAGATCAAGCAAAGCTTTTTCTTTATCTATCCCATCAAATGGGTACATACAAATTTATATGCCGTGATGGAAGGGCACCAGAAGAAGAAAACAAGCGGAATCGAGGTGTTATTTGCTGATATATTGAAGTTTAAAAATCTCAGCTTTTAACCATATTCATATTTGTGATGAACGATTCAGACGAGCCAAATGTATTGCTACCCCACATGGCACGAGCGTTTTAGAACAATTTCACACGTTTCAATCTAACAAAGTCCCTTGTTAAAACTTAACAACAGTTGTTTCTCGATGTTGCTGTCCGCAAGACGAGCAAGTGAAGGAGAGGGTAGGGCTTTTGGAAGGTCAGTCTTGGAAACTACCAGTTCTTCTTCGTGAAGGTTGGATTCGTTGTTCAGTTTGAAGGCGAGGGACAAGGGGAGAAGGAATCAAGGTTAATTTTTGTGCATCTTTTAAGTGACCAATGTTCAGGATACAAGGGTGCGTTCGATGTCTGGTAGCCTGTGATTTTGTTGTAACTGTAGGTCTCTTTATGGAAGTTGAGAAATGTCTTTAGTCGGCCTTAGATTTCTGTGGGTATGAGGATTCGTGGAAGGGGGGAGGGCAAAGAAAGTAGCTGAGTTTGAAACGTCCCTCTTTCTGTGTCTTTTCTTGCGACTATAAGGTTTGCTTTTTGTACCGCAGTCTCGGGCACTCAAAAAATAATCAATGTCCACTAGCTATCCGGCACCCGACTGTCACCAAGCGAGGACCACACAAAATAAGCCCTAAGATAAGTAGCCAAAAGTTAACAAGTTAAAAACAATATGTTCGTGAAGATATAGTTTTTATACTTTTAAAATTTCCCTGTTACAAATAAAATAAAAATTACCCCACTGAACGAAAAAAGGAACGCCGTTACTCTTTCCGTTCCAGTAAAAATGTAACGAGTTCCCGTTCCAGTTCCACCGATGTAAAATGGAACGGCGGCGTTCCTTCGTTCCTCCTAAAAGGAACGCGTTCCAGGAACGCCGTTCCTTGGAACGTCGTTCCGTACAACACTGCCAGAAAGGAATCTCCGTGCTGTGGTGCGCGTATTGCCGAGAAAGGGACTCTTTACACACGGAGAACAGAGCTTTGGCTCGCCCCGCGCCGCGGCCATGGACGAGCTTTGCCATGGGCTATTGCGAATGCCATTTTTCTTCATATTTTTATTTATTCAGATTTATTTAAAAACCTCGGGAAGCCCTTCGGACGTTTCTTCCGCCACCCTCAGCACGAGAAGGAAAAGATGTCTCGCGCCGAGAGCGCGAGGACTCGATGGCCCGCCGGCTCGCCATCGCGTGTCAAGCGCGCAACGGCAGGTCGGCGGGGCTCATGACCGACGGTACCCATTTTATTGGCTTATATTTATTAAGAAAAAGAAGAGAGACGGCACTGGCAATAGCCCAAAGCAAAGCTCGTCCATGGCCGCGGTGCAGCGCTAGAGCCAAAGCTGTGTTGTCCGTGTGTAGAAGAGTCCCTTTCACGCCAATGCACGTGCACCAGAACACAGCGAGTCGTTCCCAGAGGTATATTGGCCTCGGCAGAGGTGCTATGATTGCCGGCGCACAGACCCCTACAAGTACTCCAAAACCGACTCCGGAGACATCTGCCCATGCGCTGTCGGGTAGCGGGGTAAGGTGGAGCGGTGGGCAGTGCGGCAAAGTCGACCAAACACGCAGAAGAAAGGAAGTCAATTGAGTGAAAGAGGAATTTGGTCTGAAACTGTGTCAAACAGGTGGACGAAGAAGTAAAAATCCAGAGCCATAAAGAGAAGTTCAAAATGCCAAGTAGCCCGCGGCCCGTATAATAAATATAATATAGTATAATATAAGAACACCCGACCGGACATTGGGAGGCCCAGAGTTCAAATCCTAGCTCCGCCGTTTATTTTGGCTTTCGGCGGTTTCGTAAAACATTGATTCATTCGATAAAGTACTGTTCATTGATCTGCATATTTTCAAATTTATATTATATATATGAGGTATATATAAGGTGCGTCCGCACCTTCTTTAATTTTTTCTGATATATAAATGCACCATTTTTCTAGCGTCACAGAATCGGCCAGCGAGAGACGTGCGCTTCGATAACCATAGGCAATTGCTTGGAAATAGCAAACATGACGTAGGTGTAACATGGCACGACAACGAAGACTAGTGAAAGGAACGAACAACACATAACATATTTTTACATCTTTCTGTGTTGTTAATGTGTAGTTCGTTCCTCTCTTCAGTCTTCCTTGTTTTGGGCTATTGCATTTACATAATTGTTTGACTTTCACCAACTAGCTCAGCTCTCAATTTTATTAGTTTATTCCACTTAGCAGTATTTTACTAGAGGATGGCTATAGTTCTGCTCCTTCCTTCAGTGTGGGCGAAGACTCGTCTGCATGTATTAGGTTGAAATAAACTATAGCGACCAGAAGGTGCGAATGGTTCTTCCAGCACCCAGTGGGAACTCTCTTAGGGTAGTTTACAAACGCTGCCGAACAACAAATTAGGGATGTTTATTTTCATTTTTATTATATAGAATGCGATGATCCCCGAGTAGCGGGAGTAACATGTATGCTCGGGTATCAAACTATGTAATATAAGTAGATGTAGTGAACAAGCGTTGGAGCTAGAAACGTGTGCAACTTTTGACCAATTAGAAGTATTAAGACGTTTCTAAATTCCTTGAATTTCACGTTGTTGGATATCTGGGACTACTTTAAACCGTTTATTATAAAACGGCTGTCTAGCATTTCAATTAGACAAATTATTGGAAAAACCGAAATAAACCGGTTTTTAAAGACGTCTAACCGGTAACCGAAACCGTAAAAAGTAAAACCGTAAAAAACCGAAACGAAACCGTTATCAACAGGAAGCGGTAACCGTAACCGTAACCGAAACGTTATATTTTTCAGGAAGGTTTAGAGATCCCTAGCTTATCACAAATTAACTTTACTGCCTTAAGCTCGCTGACTGGACGATAAGTAACCTGCTTGAAAATTTTATGTTGTTTTTTCCCTCAAACTTCAGCTTTGTTGTTTACCATCTATAAATGGTGTTCGGGTTCCTACACAATTTAATTTTTTTAGTTAACTTTTTTACAGAGGAACTGTTCAAGGCTAGTTTATGCAGGAACGTGTCCGCCAGCAAATAAATGTCGACACAACACTCCGGACCAGCTTCCGCCATCTATGAGCGACGGCGGAAACCAGATAACCGGCTTTGGTTGCAACCGTTGCTCATAGATGGCGGCAACAATTCCAGCATTTCCACTCCGGCTTAATGACTTCCGGCAGGCCATTACTTCATTCCCACCTTAGTACAGCTTCGCTAGTCTTCCTCCTTCACCAAAGTGGAAATGCTGAAAGTTTTTTTCTCCTTTCTTTTTTATATAATCCAACAGTAATTATTTTAGCGATGTATTCTAATTTTAATAAATATAACAAGCGCCTTTTGAGGGTGTTCTTTTAATTTTTTTAAGCGATAGCATCTGCAACTTCTTTTTTAGGGGCGAAGCTCGCTTAGAGGCGTGGGTCTGTCCCTCCCTAGTGTTGGGTATGTAGCCACTGCGAGGATTTTAGTTTATGAATGGCTCAAGAGATGCAAAGTCGATAGATAAATAAAAAAAGACCAGCGCCGGCTGGGATTCCGAACCGTTGACGCTTTGGTCAGCGGGCAGACGCTGCTCACCACGGAGCCATGAAGGCGGTCATTCACCGCACTCCCTAAACATTTGTTTATATCTTTTTTTACCACAGGGACGCGCTTTGCAGCGCTGTCATAGCTACGCGTGCGCGCGTGTTCCATGCACGAGAGCTACCATGTGAGGTAAAAAGGCACTCTGCCTCTGGCGCTGCTCGTATGGATTTAGCCCTGGATGGAGGCAGTAGACAAGGCTGCGGAGCGGAGAGCGCGCAAGGCGGCGGGCGCAGCGCGCGCTCTGCAGACAGAATCCATTGCCGTGCGAGAGCGAGAGGCCGAAGCTTAGTCGATGAGGCTGCGCGTCGACGCCGCCAAGATCCGGCCGCAGCGGAGACGGGAGAGGCGAATCGCGTCGTCAGTCTGCTCGGGTGGAAACTTCTGATTTGTATACACACACACACAGTTGTTTCTCTACGTCTTTACATGGCGATGAGTGGGCGAATTAACGGAAGAATCGCTGGTCTGCCGACGATTCGCTCCGGAGCTTCTGCGCCACTCATCATCATTCTCCACGTGGATATGCTGTGACTTGCTTTTCGTTAGGAGCATCAGGACGTGACCGTTGTCAGTTAGCGCTACTCCTGCCTTACTCGTCCTTTCTTCCTTGTTGTTTTGCGCTACTATATCCGCATGATGGACAACCAACTAGCCCACCAGATCATCTTATGGGCTAAATATACGTTGATTGAACAAAAAGTAGCACAGCCACATGACTTCGGAAAATCTCCTCCTTTACATCTCTTCTTCATCCCCAGTCTAATTTTTGGTTTCGGTGGCTAAAATTTGCATTTATTTACTTTATTAGCCGGCATAGTAAAATATTACTTGGGCAGTTTTTGTCACCACATTGAATCCCTGTTAAAAAAAGAGGGGGGGGGTCATTGTCCCTTTAAGATTGCGTCAAACCCACACAGGCTCGTGTGCGAAGGCTCGACCCTCGGTGACTTAGACAAAAGTTCACCCCTATATGTTATGTGCCGTCCCTACTTGTTTATCCTAACAATCCAGGGGGCGGGAGTTGGCAACCTGGTTACCCTAAGCTATTAGACAGCATTACCGCATGTTATATTGTCTCTGGCATTATTCACCGCGACGTAGCCAAGTGAAATTATCCTCTTAAGTAGCGCTCCGCCGCTGAAAAAAGACGACGCAGCGAATGCGTGGGAGGCCTTATGTCGCTGCGCACAGCGATAATGGTCAATAAATTGCAACGTGTAATGCAACATGTGCGTTGGGTCATTTTCTCAGGCGTGTAGCAGCAATTGAAATCTCGAAAAAAATTAAAAGCTTGAACAATGTCCTTTTCGTGCATGCTTACATTAAATTATTGGAAGATTTGACAACAAGTTTTGATTGCCGAACTCATTATCAGCTAGCTTTGATATTCGTTCTTTCATCTTACGACGCTTTCAATATAGGATTTTATTTGACGAATGGCGTCTAGAACAGACCCACGATGGCTAGTCGGCATATTGTGGCCTTGTTTCAGACCTTGCAAAAGCGAATAAGAACTTTTCTTTTGACTCGTTTAGTGGCGTTTGCTTAATTATCGTGCATGTCAAAACAGTTCGAAGCGCCATTCAAATGCATAAATATCAAACGTTTTTTTTGGTTAGGTGTTCGGCATTTTGTGAGGCCCAGAAGTGAAGCCTGGATAAAAGCTTGGCCGTGATGCTCGACACTGACTAGTTGATACGTGGGGGAGGAGTGAAGTTATCAAGGCTCATTGGTTAACGGGGAGGTCATGTGAGCAGGAGTGGAGTGTGGAAAAGAAATTGGCAAGGAGGAAAGGTGGGAAAGATGAAGTCCGTTGAAGTGTCTTGAGATCGTCAGGTTTGTCATTTCAAGGGAGACATGCCATGCGTTATTCGATGAAGGGAGCCGTGAACGAAGGCACCTTGGCTGGCAAGGCTAGACGTGGTGCAAAGCAATTATATAACTATTTGTTATGCTAGAACGTTTCACGCATGCAACACAATTGACTAGACATTTAACATACATTTCTTGTTGAGTTTGGGGTTGTGAGTGTTTTGAAGTACGTTGTGAAAAATATACTTCAGGTAACACATTGTGCACAAAGCTCTTTATGTGTCAATAAGATATAGGTCTACACTTTTTAGTTGTCACACAAATATGGTGTCCACCAGCTACCTTTGCAATTTGGGCATGGTGGTCCACACTGCTGAGGTCCGTCTGCACTGTAAAAAGAGAATACATAAATATTTTATGACAGCGATAAATATACTTAATGATTCTAGATATTCGCGGGTTATTTTGCTTTTCTTAAAATGATGATCCGCACATTTTTGTGACCATTGCTTGTCTATCTCTTTATCAAAGTCATAAACACATAGGGAAAATTTAGTGAAAAATAAGCATTTTTGGTTATCTAGTAAACTATACCTTTATGGTCATGCATGTATTTAATTTAAACCTTGCCATCTTTAATGCGCCGAACCTTAATTGAATTTCGGAGAAGGCGACGTGAAATATAGATTAATCACTATCCGTCTTTACGTTTCCGTTACCTGATAGCGAACTTGAATGAAGGGGATGCACCTTAAACTATGTCCACAAATGATGCGCCGCCACGAGTAGAGTACTTGTTTTGTGTACCACGTTATTACTTTGGAAGTGACTCGTCCATGCTTTCACCAAGAAGACAACATCGAGATAGCAATATGGTTCATCTGAGGAATTGCCTAATTCTGGGCAGAGTTTGAAGGAGCATTTTTGTGCCTTCACTTTGGAAGTTAGAAAACAAAAACAAAAAAACATGGAAAATATTTGAATGATATTGCACAGCTTCATAGCCGCTTTGCAAGATGAATTAATTGAGTGATTTTGAATATTACTGCTTTAAAGTGTTTAAATGCAGGATGGCTCATATCATATTTTGTTTAAAGTGCATGAGAAGTTAAGTGAATAATATTTTATGTGGGTTGTTGCTGAGCCATCTTCCTTCTTTTCAAAAAGATGGAGTCCAAGCAAACACAACGCAGATTTTATGTAACATCTATCTTCATTCCTTGCATCAATTGGAAACAGGCAGAATAACAAGGTTCTAGATTTATTGGTCAAAACGTACCACTGTTTCATTGAAGAAGTAATCGATCAACCGTAAAGTGGAGCCTCCAGCATCGAAGATATGATCAGAATATTTCCCATCAAGGCGTATGCACGGCAACAACCAACGGAAAAAGCAAAAGGAAGCTCAACAAATTGTCAAACTGTTGTAGCTATCAGACTGGTTTTGGAGGCATATTCCACATAATATTAGCTTTTTTGTGGCATAATGAATAGTAACGATGCTTTCAAGGAGTTAATATTAGGTTCTGACATGGCATGCTAGAGTCGTCTGACAAGTTGGTTCACGGGCCTGACACCAAGATATAACATCATGGTGTTGCCTGACGCACATGGGAAAGCGCCTTCAGAATGCGCGACACTGACGCCGACGTTGGGCGCGCGACACGAGGGCGCTGCGACAGTAGCGCGCTTGACACTAGAGCGCACGACACGAGAGCGCATGACCAGTTGAGCGCGCGACACGAGAGCGCACAACCAGTTGAGCGCGCGACACGAGAGCGCACCCCATTTGAGCAAACACCGAAAAATGTGTGATGTACCCGCGGCTCCACAAGACAGAACAAAATTGTGCGACTCATCGGATTGAAGCATTGGTGATTTTTGATTCATTGAATATGCCTTTAATAAAAAATAAAAATAAAACGGGTACGACTCTTTCTAACCAATTGTTTACTGACATCGGAGAGAAAAGGGGGCAGGGGAGTGGGCTGGGGCATATATAGGTACCGGGAAAGGTTGCAGCTGAGTGGAGCAGCGAGTCTAAGATTTCTTCACAGTGCTGCGGTGCGCCTCTCGGATATTTATTTATTTATTTATTTGAAATACCTTAAAGGTACTTTTGGGAAGGACATTACGTAAGGGAGGATAAGTACATCATATATAAAACACACAAAAATAATAAAATACAAACATGCACAGCGGTGCAAGCATACAAGAAATCGGAAATCGAGCAACAAAAAAATAAAATCTTGCACAGCAGTGCAAACATACAAGAAATCGTAAGTCATACAATACCGAAATGGCTGCTGATAAGAAAACGAAGACTATCAGGGTTAACCTCAGTGACGATGCGCTCTGTTAGATCACTCCACCAGACTGCTGTTTTGGGAAAGAAGGAATACAAAAAAGAAGTGCTGCAGGTGAAACGGTCAATCTTACATGAGTGATTAAGACGAGGTGTAATGAAATGCGACTGTGTTAGGGTGCCTTGGCTGAGAGAAGGTGCATAGTAAATGCGATGAAAAAGGCATAAGCAAGAAAGCTTGCGTCTTAAGGCCAGTTCTGGAAGGTCGGCTTTTTGTTTTAATAAGGTGACGCTGGAATGTCGAGAATACTCAGAAAAAATAAAGCGCGCGACACGGTTTTGAAAGGCTTCTATTTCAGTGATCAAATATGCTTGGTGAGGATCCCAGATGCTCGATGCGTACTCAAGTTTCGGCCGAATCAATGAAAGGCATGCAGTTTTCTTTAAGTGAGGAGGAGCGCAACGAAGTGTATGTTTTAGGTAGCCCAAAGAACGATTGCACGATGATAACAACGACCGAATATGTACCTTCCAGGAGAGATGCTAGTCGACGTGAACACCTAAGTATTTATAAGAGGAAACAGACTCAACAACGTTAGTCTATAAATAGTTTACTTTTTGCTATATTTGGTCTATTCTTGACAGGCATTTAGGCTCCGATCTATTTGGTGGCTATTTAGACGTCCCTCGCATAAGTTTAAATGGTATTCTGACGTCCATGTCCGTAATGAAGAAAGATCACCGCTAAAAAGTATCAGTAAAAAACTCATCGAAGGAAAGCTCAGCGCAATTTTATCGGATGCAGATCTTTCCAGCCTTTTGACTGATACAGGAAAACCACCCCTGCAAATCTGTGATATACAAAATCAAAGAACTAATGAAGCCTTCATTAGTTCTTTGATATAAAAAACGTTAGAAAAAAAGTTAAAAAATTAGAGAAAAAAATGCACGCTACAGATATTTTTTTTTCTGTTAGCTTTTTGTAACACTTTTTGGTTTGTCACACGCAAACATTTCGTCGACTCATTTCGCAATGTCATTGCTAAATTCCGCGGCATAAATCCCTGCCAATTTTACATAAAACACGCGATGCCCGAACAAGTGGTCGGTCCGGTCGGGCCACTCGCGCTGGACTGGTTGTGCGCTCTCGTGACGGGCGCTCTAAGGACACGCTCTCGAGTCGCGCGCGCTAACGTCGCAGCGCTCTTGAGTCGCGCGCGCTAACGTCGCCGCGCTCTCGATGTCGCGCGCTCTAACGTCGCGGCGCTCTAGTGTCGCGCGCGCTAACGTCGTGGCGCTCTACTGTCGGCGCTCTAATGTCGGCGCTCAAGTGTCGTGCGCTCTAGTGTTGTACAGCCGACGCACATATGACAACGTTGCGTCACTGCTTAAAGTGACGTCGTACTGTTATGCGTTGGTGCCACGTAAAGACTGTCACGCGGATGTCCTCACGTGAACACCATCCGCTTAGTTTCAAGGAATGTAAGTCTGCTAAATTGGCGCCTTTATTACGTTTTACACGTCACATGGCCGTTATCTAGCACTTTGATTGTATCGCTAAATATAGCATGTAAATTTCATTTAAGTCGTTGCACTAATGTTACAGCACTTACGTTTTGCTTGTACTTGCGTTACATTATGTGGGGTTTGTTTAACTTTGTAAGCACTCTCTATATACATAATTCGAGCAAAAATCATAAAATGCGGATGAAACAGTCGTACTAAATTATTTCCACATGTACACTGTTAAGAATGGAACCTTCGGCGACCTTCTTCCGAGTTTCAACGCGGCGGAAACGAGTCATGATCTGTCCGGGAACGTCGCCTGCTGGACGGGGCCTACGCGAAACGAGTCTCGAGGAGTACGGACCCGGCGCCTACGTGTCTGCGCCTGCGGAGACAGGTCTCGACGCGCCCGTGACGTCAACGGGACGTGTGTGCGTGCGTGCGGCTTGGTGCGCTCCGGAAGGGGAGAGAGGCCGGGCCTAACTGCGGAGACAGGTCTCGACGAGTCTGTGACGTCAACGGGACGTGTGTGCGTGCGTGGGGCTTGGCGCGCTCAGGAAAGGGAGAGAGGCATGACCTAATTGCGGAGGACCATGGCTACGACGCACTTCTGGCTACGACGCGGCGGACTTTGCTACGACGCACTTGACGGCGGGTTGCTGCTGCGCACCTGCTGCCCTGGCGGGGAGTGAGGGAGAAAACGGACCCTATATAAGGCGGAGCGCGAGGCTGCTCTGGAGTTCTCTCGGATTTGACGACTGTATCGCAACCATGTAATTAAACCGTTCGTTACGTTACCAATTCTCCCACCTCCACTGGACCCCTGGGTTCTTCACTTCGGGGAATGGTCGTCGTCACGAGCCAGGAAGCTCCCGGACGTGCGGCATAAACCCCGCCTCTAACAACTGGTTGGCAGCGGTTGGGATCGGACCATGCGACATCGTGCTACATCTGCGGGTGAGCGTTTGGACTTTGCTTTGAGATTCGCCAGGCTTCAGATTATGGGTAATTAATTTTGAACTGCTGGGAATCCTTAAGTTTTGACTCGTGCGCTGGGTTTGTGTACAACCTTGCGACAAGTTTTAGAACAAAGCCAAAGCTAAAGAGCAGCGATCATGGATCTAATGAGGTTACTGAGAACAGATTTATTCTGTTTGTGTGAAGAATTGGGTGTGGAGGTGGAGCAAAAGATGAAGAAATCTGAGATCAGTAAAGCAATTTCAGACAGCGCGGAAGCAGAGGAAATTAAAATTGCGTGGGAACTACTTCAGAACGCTAAAAGTGAAGCTGCAGCGAGAGAGGACCGAGAGCAGACGGCAGCGAGAGAGGAACGAGAGCGGGAGCGAGAGCAGGCTGCGGCGAGAGAGGAACGAGAGCAGACGGCTGCGACAGAGGAGCGAGCGCTGAAAAGGCTAGAGCTCGAAATTGAACAACAGCGATTAAACTCACAGAACAGTAGAGTTGGGACTCCGGTGCGAGCAAGTGAGACCGAGTCGTATCAAATGAAGAAGCTCATGCAGCCGTTTAAAGTTGGGGAAGACGTGGGCCTGTTCTTAGTGAACTTTGAGAGGACATGTGAGAAGTTGAGCTTCGCCCCAGAAACGTGGCCGCAACGGCTTTTGACTTTGTTGCCCTGTGAGGCTGCAGAGGTTGTCGCGCGCCTTAGTGCTGGAGACGCGGACGACTACGACAAGGTGAAGTCCAGCCTTTTGAAACGGTACCGCCTTTCTGCCGAGGCGTTCCGTCAAAGGTTTAGAAACGCATCCAAAAGAGCAGCGAGGGCTACTCGGAATTCGCTTACGGGCTTAAAACCAATTTGATAGAATGGTTGAAGAGCGAGGAAGTGTACGAAAGCCGAGACAAGGTAGTCGAGTGTGTGTGCCTCGAACAGTTCTTTCGTAGCATTCCGCAGTCAGTCAAGCTCTGGGTGCAGGACAGGGTAGGAGTCGACTCTGTCGAAAGGGCCGCTGAGCTAGCCGAGGAGTACGCAACGCGTAGAAAGCTGAGCGGAGAGGAAAGCGAACCCGGCCGGAGCGATCAGCGCAAGACCTTCCGACAGGGAAACGGCTCGCGAGAAAACGGGCCCGAGAAGCCCGAAGCAGGACAAAAGGTCCCAGAAAAGAGCGCAGAACACTCGAACGGAGACGAGGCGCGGAAAAGCCAAACAGGGCAGTTCGAGGCTAGGAAGCCGTTCCTGTGCTACAACTGTCAGGAGCCGGGACACACAGCGGCCAGATGTAAGAAACCGCGGGTTGTGTTCTCGACCGTGACCGGTAGTGACGAGGACCTGGAGCTCCTTCGTCCCTATCTTCACGAGCTCCAGGTAAACGGAAAGCCGTGCAGGGTGCTTCGGGACAGTGCAGCGACGATGGACGTTGTTCATCCGTCGTATGTAACGACGATCCGATTTTACTGGAAAGGTAGTTTGGATCAAGCAGCTGCTCGAAAAGCACAGTGTCTGTCTGCCTATGGCGACGGTAAGGATAACTGGCCCGTTCGGAGAGCTAGTGACAGAGGCGGCTGTCTCGCAAACAGTCCCGTTGGAGTATCCTTATTTGTTTTCTAACCGGTCAGAATTCCTGCTGCGCGAGAGGGGTCAACAACTGGGAGAGGGACTAGTTCAGTCAGGTACGAGGTCCAAATCGCGTCAGCTCGCCCCTTTGTTGACGAGTGATCCAGAGCCAGAGGCAGCTGTCGGGGAGCAGGCACTACCACAGTTCGAGGCAGAGAAACGGGATGAGAGGGACCAGGTTGTAGAACAGCCTGACCTCGTAGCACTAGAAAGTGTACGCCGTCCCAACGAACCGGCGGAAAAGGCGGAGGAAGACGGGATCAGTGAAAGATCTCTCGTAGCTCCGGCGTCACGTAACTTTGGTCCTCTGCTACGAGTAGACAGAGTGTCTTTGACAGTCGAGCAGAAGAGCGACCCTAGTGTGTCAGGGTTTCGCGGTACAGCTCAGGAGATTGCTAGGACCAATGTGACGGGGCATGAAAAAGGCGGATTGTTTTATCGGCGCTATAAGGACCGCATTTTCACGTCTAGAAATCACGTGAAAATCGATCACTACGACTTCAGGGCAAGAAAAAGGAAAGGCAAATTTAACGGCAATGCCGATGGGTTGAGCAGATTTTTCTGGTATCACCAAAAGCGGGAGTGATGATCTCAGAGGTCTCCGTCATCCACGGGAATGAGGATCAAAGTGGGGGCACTTCGTTAAAACCCCAACAAGACCTCACAAATTGCAAAAAGTTTTTGTCTTTTGTATTTTGTTCATAGTGACCTCTTTGGAAAAATGAGTTGTGTTTTGGCGACAGCGGGTCTCGATACCCGCAATTGTCCTAAGGTTTTAAATTTGTAGTTTTTTTGCAAATTTTTGTAATCCGTAGTCCAGTCTGGCGGGTCTCTGGCGAATTCCGAGCGTTTGACTGCGGTGTGGCGTGGTGTTGTGTGGGACGTTTCCGCTAATGCCTCCGTTGTAAGAGGTTTGGGAGTTTGTTGGGTGCTTGCAGCGTCTTCTCAAGGCCTACTCCAAGCCCACCTCTTCAGGCCAGCGATCGTACCACCGGCCTTTCGAGGTTTCCCTGGCCCCGGAGGGGCTGTTAAGAATGGAACCTTCGGCGACCTTCTTCCGAGTTTCAACGCGGCGGAAACGAGTCATGATCTGTCCGGGAACGTCGCCTGCTGGACGGGGCCTACGCGAAACGAGTCTCGAGGAGTACGGACCCGGCGCCTACGTGTCTGCGCCTGCGGAGACAGGTCTCGACGCGCCCGTGACGTCAACGGGACGTGTGTGCGTGCGTGCGGCTTGGTGCGCTCCGGAAGGGGAGAGAGGCCGGGCCTAACTGCGGAGACAGGTCTCGACGAGTCTGTGACGTCAACGGGACGTGTGTGCGTGCGTGGGGCTTGGCGCGCTCAGGAAAGGGAGAGAGGCATGACCTAATTGCGGAGGACCATGGCTACGACGCACTTCTGGCTACGACGCGGCGGACTTTGCTACGACGCACTTGACGGCGGGTTGCTGCTGCGCACCTGCTGCCCTGGCGGGGAGTGAGGGAGAAAACGGACCCTATATAAGGCGGAGCGCGAGGCTGCTCTGGAGTTCTCTCGGATTTGACGACTGTATCGCAACCATGTAATTAAACCGTTCGTTACGTTACCAATTCTCCCACCTCCACTGGACCCCTGGGTTCTTCACTTCGGGGAATGGTCGTCGTCACGAGCCAGGAAGCTCCCGGACGTGCGGCATAAACCCCGCCTCTAACAACACGTTTGCAAGTCCGGCTTCAGGGCGCTGCCGTCTCGCTTGGCTAGAATGCACTTGGACGAGTAATAATCCAATTACGAAGCTTGGTTAAGGCGTCGAAATCAAACTATGACCGCGGCCAAGAGCGCACCCTACTGGGGAATATGGCAGCGCCCTGAGACCGGACATGCAAACATGTATAGCAAGGGGAAGTGAATTAGAAAGTGTTCCGCTCCTGTTTTTTTTTCGTAGTTGGAGGCAGAACCATTCACGCCCATCTTAAGGTAATTAGCTTTTACGTCAACGCTCCAAAGAAATATTGTTCAAATACAGAAAAACTCTTTTTTTTTGTTTTGTTTTTTTATAAGCGCGAAATTAGCATTTTGCTGCAATCTTGTCTTTGAATGGCTTCTATCAAAGATACAACCCTGCTGTCATTTACACTATGAGTACTTCAAATTTAATATAAAAAGTGTAAAAATATATTTTTTTCGCAAATACAGAAACATTAAAACATTGAAGGAGTGGGCTCCACCGTGATACCTTTTCTTGAGGCATTTCGCGATCCTAATTTTTAGTGCAAAGTCATAATTGAAGAAGCAAACGTGTAGTATCTCTAACTGGCACAAATATACAATACAAAAATATAAGATAGGGAAAGACATTCTTATTGAGGATATAAACGTACAACAAATTACCTGTTTTTGAACAACCCTTACGTTCATATATTATTGAGAGAACTGAATCTCAAGACTAATCGTGGACTAATAATCTTTTATTCACTTACAAACTGTCGGCAATAATGTTCTTTCCTAATCTTTGGTCCTCTGTCGCGTTCACTGCCCTCCACCGAGTAGAAGCTGAAAAAATATTATGGAAATAAAGAGGCGACATGTTTAAATATTTATTTTTTGGTGTTTGCTGTTCAATAAAACAACCCCAAAACAGTGCAACGAGGATATAATATAAAAGTATATAAAGGATGGTATATACCGCGTGCGCTTTCATCATCGTGCGTGGTCTCGAAAGCGGAAATAACAAAAAAATATGCAGATGACTGAACCATACTTGATCGAATCGATTACAATTTACGAATGCAACGGTTTTTTAATGTGTTGTTATTTTTAAACTATTGTTTATATAAGTGTAGTCACTGAGTGTTTTAATGAACCATATTTTTTTTATTTAAATGCCTTTAGCTAGATTGTCATTAAATACGTATTGACTGTGCAGTGACAACTAAAAAGAAAAAAATCAATTTCTTAATGTTTACACTTTGTTCAAGGCAGCTTAAAATAATTGAGTGTTTTTAGATAGTCTCGAACAATTATTTGTTAGCAGTAAATGCGATGAATGCTCCAGGATGCTTGCATTCCTGATAAGGTTTATGAACGAAGGAATGATAAAAGGCATAATTTTTACATTTGGAAAAACCAAATTTATACGGTGGACAATATCTGATAAAATATCAAACTGGAGATTAAAAAGCACTTTCTCTAAGTACGGTTAAATTGGTGTATAAGAAAAGCGCATAAGCGAAGTCTTATAGAAAAGAAGAAAAGGGCAGGGATAAAAATATTTGTATAGGCATAAGGTTACGGTGCAAAGATAATTATTGAAAATCAAATTAGCGCAATGGTCATGTACAGCTCCAAAGCACTGATTCTTCGATTTGGGTTGAAGCCAGGCCAAGAAAATTCGAGTTTGATGCAAATAAGGGCTTTGTACAAAGATAATTTTAAATGGACATTGACACCCCCAACATTTGTTTTTCATTTTTTGTCAGGCGATTTATTATGGTGTCGGAATACTACCCAATTATGATTTTTATACACAGTCACGTATTTTCTTTTATAAAGCAAAAAAAAAACGCAACTGCTCAAAACCGAAACCCCCGCACCGCACGGAGAAGGGGAGAGGATAGAGTGGGTGGCAGAAGTCACGTAACTACACCCGAGCGTGCGATTTTCTTTTTCTTTGGTGCGCAGCAGACAAAATGCGTTACGAGATCCGTTCGCCGTGCGATTCCTTTGCATTTTTTTGTTTGTTCTGCTCGCTGTTCTCTACTTCAAGATGAGTTGTTTTGTACTCATCAATTGTCCATTTTGGTGAGTTGTTTTGTAAATTTAAGTGTTGGTAATTAGCAGTGAGTGCCCGAGTGCCGTGGTGAATTCGCGTGATCGGCTCTGAAAAGAATACTTCCAAGATGTTGCGTGAAGAGCTGCCTCACATATCCTGCATCTGAACGAGGCACATTGTGCGGCAGAGTGCACAAATTTCTGAACTATCAACAGGTCGGGATGAATGGCGGGCTCCAATTCTTGCAGAACACTGACGGGAACCTCGGAAAGCGTACGCTAACCTATTCATATGCTCCCTGCATTTTGTGGAAAGTGACTACATTGAGTTAGCCGGTGTAAAAAATGGAACCCAACACCACCAAGAAAATGTTGCGCCTACTTGAAAATTATAAGGGTAAAATAAAAGACCTGCACTCTGCACCACTTTTAAAAAAAATGGCATTCTCAAGGTCAGTCAGATAACTTATTTTAAATTATTATAACTGATTTACAAACAATAACTATATGTGACGGATTTAAGTGACGTAACATATGCATACCCTCTTCCCCACGCACATAAGCGGCCCCCTCAGACCCGTAGAAATTATGGAACACAAACAATGGAGTATCAAGTCAGTAAATTTCTGAATAACATTAAAGACCACATAGATTTTAATAACAAGTTCAGTAAAATTAAAATGGATTTCAGGATATTCATGGTGAGCAGTGATAACCCCTTAATATTTGAATTTGTATGTAATAACTAGTTGTTTTTCTGGTATATTCTAAAAATGAATATCTTCTTTACTACTTAGCGTTAACTCTGGAAACTGTGTGCTGCTGGAAAGCGCTGCATTGGGGACAGCGACCTTGTCGGCTTCGAGCCTTTAGTTCTTGTGTCCATTTCGGGTAATTCCGGAAAAAATAAACGTTCATTCATTCATTCATTCATTCATTCATTCATTCATTCATTCACTTTGTTCAGCGACGTATCGTCCGCATCAATTGTTTTTTTTTCAGGAATAATTGTAAAAAAAGAAATGTAAAAAAAAGAATTGTTCGTTTATATAAGGGATTGAGCCGGTGCCCACTGCGTGTGAACCGGACATCTTCCCACTGAGCTACTGAAGCAACTCCTTCCTTTGTAGTAAAGCAGCGGGTCAACTGTATGTCGGAAAGTTTGCTGTCGATTTCCCTCCAGTACATGCACTCCCGGCTTCAAGACGGGCAGCACCACGCATTGGCCGCATTCGCACCTAGTAAATAACCCGTACGCATGCGTATTTAACTCGAAGCACGCACTTCGTGCTTCACGTCTAAGCGAGCGATGTCTTCAGCCAGGAGAAGGGACGACGGCTCGGCGACGTCTTCGTGCAATCGGCTTGCTGGTCGGGCGTGTCGTACGGGATGAATATCAATTCTTTCGATCGGTCCAAAGTTTCTCTTTCGACGCAAGACAGAATTCGCCGGTACCGTGAACGACAGTTCTGAAGTAGAGGTCCCACGCCCGTCGTCCGCTGCCACCCGCGAGTCCGACAAAACGCGAAACGACGCCATGTTGAGAATGATACAGTGAGCGCACAGAATGCTTCCGGTTGTCTGTGCAACCTTTTTTTGTTTTTAATCATCATATTTGCAGCTGTTTGGAAGCCAAAAAAATTGGGTTTTATATTTTTTCATATTTTTAGTACTGACTGTCTGCCTTATAAAACGGCACGTGACCTTAGGAAACGGCACGTGTTCACGGAAAAGAGAGGGAGCCCGACTCAAACCCGCCAGTCCGCGATCGCCGGTTTTCAGGCGGAAAGAAACCGAATTTAGAGCCGCAAATTTTGTACTGGGTAGTTGGGCTCTTATATGTCACGTATAACTAAAAACCTCGGCGAGCATAAATACCCTCTCAGTGTGCTTTAAGGCAGACACTGCAAAAGAAAGATATGCTTTGTAGGTCACCCAACAAGTGATTAGAATTTTTAATAGATATACAAAGTTCATATGGGTTTTGAAATATGTATAGGATAAAACAGAAGAGAAAGAGATGTTACTGAGATGGTAGGGTTACGAGCGAGTATGATTGCGTGATGCACTCACACTTTTATATTTTTTATGTTAAGTTCCCTATTCAGTGATTTACCCTATTGTAGACAAAGTCAATAACGTTTTTACAGTTGGCAAAGTCAAAGTAGTTAATAGTTGCCGAATGAGCTACACTGATGGGAGACAATTTCCTTTGAAGATGAAACAATGTTAGGCAAGTCGTTGATTTAAATAAGAAAAACACGAATGTTCAATACAACGAGCCGAGAGTTACGCCGGGTGTGACGGAGAGAAGGAAGACGTATTCTTGATTGCAGTAGCATACTAACATAAACTAGTATCTAAGTGGACTACCCCAATCTAGGACGCTCTTAATTTTGTGATGGACACATTTTATTATAAGGGTGTGTCTACAAAATGTGTTCCGAATCTCATTAATCATTGTGCAATGTTTGTGTTGTTTCAGTTAATTCTTGTTGTTTTGCGCTTGAGCCTGCGCAACTGCATTAAAAAAAGAGTCGTAGATTGCGGATGGAATGCGTGCTCCGTCCACAGAATTTCTTCCATACAACGCAACTCCGAGTTCCATTTTTCTTCGCATATTTTCTTCATACAACACTGCACTACAAGGTTAAGGGCGTCATATTTGCACATGGTTTATTTTTCTAGTAAGACTCGTTATATTCAACGCTAGATTTCCTGATTGCGCTAAACACAAACTCCGTTTAAGAGCTAGAACGGAACGGCACGAACGACGTCTTGATAACCATGATTTTAACCCGAAACGGGGGCAGAAGGATGATAATTGTTTTTACAGTCGAGCAGAAAGTGATCGGGCAGAGAGCGTTTACTAAACACGCTGTCTGTCCTTGTTACTTTTTCTTCAACTGTAAACAATTTTCTCCTTCGTCCCCCGTCTCGAGCTAAAATTATCATGGGCAGCTTCCACCAGCTCACCGGCGCACTGACCGTAATTCCGGTAGCCTTTACGATATGTGTAACAAAGGGTTCCTTCATTTCACTTTCGCTTTGGTAAATGGCATACCGGCATTTTGTTCCGGGTGCTTTATATTTTATAAAGCGACAGCTGTTAGAAAAATTGCATGATCGTCCCTCGTGGAGCTTCGTTGACGTCATCAATCAGATGATTGCTCCCAGCCTCAACGGCCACCGCCGAATTTATAATATTCGCGACCAATGATTGACGGTAATTGTACCATCTAGAGTCAGCCGTCCTACCAATTGAGCAGTTGAGAAGCCAAATTTGGGTGATTAAAGGAGTTTTAGATTTTATGTAGTGTTCTCTGAAATAACGCTTTGGAGTCTCGTGAGCCTCGGTCGCTCACAGGACGCCAGAGGACGGCAAAAGGCACGGAGCACGTGCTGGAAGCCGGACACTCGGCAGAGACGCCCTTACATTCTCAGTTCCTCAGTGACTATTGGGGCGGAGGCAGATGGCGAGGAGTGTATCAGAGTGCGCGGGGATATAAGAACACCGATCTATGGATGGTTTTATTAGTGGGTGCATTCAAAACCTAGCCGGCTTTTATTCTACTCCCTATTTCAAAGCAAACGACCAACACCGGACGCCGCCGTTCGGTGTTCAAGGCGTTTGAACAGTTAGGGGTGACCAAGACAACTACAGGTTTAACCGCTCATAATAATCCAAGTTCCAGGTGTTCTTTTTTTATCCGAGTGCCCTGAATTCACTTTAGCATTGCACCAATCAAATTCAAGTGTCAATGTGTACAAGCAGTCAACAAAAAAATCTCAACGCCATTCGTTTTAATATAAGAGTCACTCAATTTGATCCGTTCATATCTGTGAATTAACTATGACGACTAACTTATATGTTACAACCGTTTAAGATGTCTAAGTTGCTTGAAAGTCACGAATTACTTTTCACTGTATATGCGCGTTGCGTAACTTGTTTTCTTGTAAATATGGAGGAATTTATTAGACCGAATACGTAAGATCGAGAATAAATGATGAGGATGTTTTGTCGGTTTAAGTATAGTAACCAGAGTATTCAAAAGGCTTGAAAGTTATACACGGTTTGAAAAATTTGTTTTTCAATTAGATGTATGGATTCAATAGGATGAACATTTTCATGGGAAATCAAAATTCTGATTTGTCACTGCATGTAATACACACTCGCATATAAGTGTTACATGTTCTCGGTTTGAAGGGAAGGCACACTGTGCCTGAAATGATTGCGGTAACAGGCCCTGCAATCAACACGTTAAATTTTCCTGATTGCTTCGTGCGTCGCCGTTTGGAGCACCTGCCATCCATCTTTCTTTAAGGTAGTAGCTTCAGGCTGCTGCAAGAACTGCTGCGCCACGCTCACTGAGGTAGCTTTTCACGCCTAACTTAAACCTGAAAAAACATCTCTCCAATTGGGTCGAAGAACAAACTGTATGGCGGTTAGTATTCCAAAGAGTTCCTCTTGGACAAGGCGGCGTCTGCGGCTCGTCGGTGTGTGGGAGAATTATAAAATATAGTGCGCGCATCCTGGCCAGAAGCAGTTGTCATGATCTACCTCAAAACGTCCTACAGGACTAAAGCACTGCTGGTTCAACACCTCGGCCGAATGTCACGTCAACGTAGAGTTGCGACTGTCTAGTCCTCTCGTGGTTGACAAAAGCGCCTACAACCAGGATCGAATCGCGCATCCCTGGTTTAAGCGGTCGAGAAGGCGAAAACGCTTTACAAATGGAAACTGCAGAATTTACCATGTCTTTTACTGGCACCAAGCGTTCGTTTTCGGAGATCGGCAGCTTCCTGCCAGATTTTCGAGAGCACGAACAACGGCGCGGCAAGTTTATTTCCATGATTTGCGCCTTGCCAGCGAGCTGCGGGCCATATCCTATTCCAACAAACACTGTAAAAGTGGCCGTCACTTTACAGTGATTTTATTCTCTAATTGTATATTCTGACGAGTGTCCTCTGCATCAACGGAAAAGACGTTGCCTCCATCGTCAACAAGGGAGAGGGCCGCATTAATGGAGCGTCCCAATTAGCTGCCACTGGTAAAACGGCATCAGTCTAATAACCTATCGCGATGCGACCGAATTTTGCGCGCGCGTTTTCTGGCCTTCGTGATGCTTGGAGGCTTGACCTCCTCACTTCCTATTCCCCATCACGGCCTGCTTGGTGCTGCAGAAGACTCGAAAAGCGTCGTTGTTTATGCGCGCCATTTTGATTTCCGTGTTTCAGGAAACGTTGTTGCAAGCCGAATCAGGTTCACAAAGCGATGCGTGGACGTAGCTGCAGTCACAAACCAAGTGCACCCGCCCGATAAAGCTAAGTACCATTTACATGCATTCGCTGGATGCTGCGTGTTGTGAGACATAGGCCTGGCACTTGAGAACGTGCATTCCTTTTCTCGTGTTTATGTCAGAGTTTCCATGCTTCCGTATTTGTGACATGTGTGCACAGTGCGGGTGCCCGGTTCTTTGAGAGTGCAAACGGGCACGATATCGCAGCTTCGATACGTTTTTGCGTAAAATGAGCGCTGCTTTTCAGTGTGTAGAGCTGGCCTCGTTCAGAGCAACGGGCCATCTCCGCGACCAACACCAATCAGGGTCCATGTCTTGTATTTTCACAGGTGTGATTCGAATATTTTTTTCATTCCTCATCTCGTGAGTTGACTGGTGTTCGTTACCCGGCTCAGAAATATCATGTTTAAGGCTTTGAAAACAAATTCTTTTGAAAATTGTTGAATCTCGGGTATGAAATAGCCGCAGAATAGCGAAATAGCCAACCGCTAGATTTTCCCACCAACTACAGTAATAAGTAGACCATTTGGGCTATTTATAGCCCAACCTCGCCACCCTGAGCCAGAGTGGCGCGCTCACCCCGCAGCGCCGGCTTTCCTGCACGGGACGACATTCTGATCCTCACGTGACGGAATTCGGCGAATTGCGCGCTTCTTTTCCCCATTTCCCGCCAAACAGGAAAGAACGAGGAGACAAAAGCAGGAGAACGTACGCTGAGGCGCTTGTAACGTTGGCGAAGCGGCCATATCGGTGGCTTTCCTGCACCGTACTTAGATTTTGCTCCTGACATGATCGGATCTCGGCGAATAGCGCCGCGTCGGCACGCGGAAAAACAGACGCGCAACTTTGGCTCTCGTAGGGAGCCTGTTTATGCAGGAACGCTAGTGCACCATTCACTACCTTCGGTGTGTGTGTTGGTCAGTTTGGCGTTGCTTTGAGTGCTCTATTCGAAAACATATGCAGTGGCTGTACCCGCGGACGTTGTCTTTTGAAGAGCTCGAAAATAGCTAACCTTGAATCACCATGTTGCTACCCTACTGGTTAGACACTTTCTTGGTAAAAATTTGTGAAAGTAGACTACACGTTTTATTGCATTTTTATCTATGAAGCACGCACTTTGTCACTCTACAGGAACAATTACATTTTGAAGTGTTAATGGTTCAAAAACGCGAAAGTGTCTCCTTGTGTCTGTAGTATGCAAGTCATCTCACGCACCTGTGAAGTGTGTGAGTTAACATGAACTGCTTGGTTAGATCATGAGTACTAATGACTCGAACCTCCAACGCACAAGAGAGAAGCTCTGCTTGTAGGACAAATGCCGCCATAGTCCAGAGGCATTGTCTGGCAAGGTAAGTAATCAACTATCCTGCTGATAATTTTTTTCTTATCAGATTGCTATGCATATAATGTGAAATTAGACTAGATCCTTGCTTAGATCGTGTGTACTAATGACCCTAAACTCTAATCCACAGGCGAGAGGCTCTGCTTGTAGCACAGAAGCTATCATAGTCCTAATGCTCTGTCTGGGTAGGTAAGCAACCAACTATCCTGCAGACAGTTGTTTAGGTTATAATGCATATATCGTGAAATTAGACTTGGTGCTTGCTAGATCAGGTTTACTAATGACTAATCTGATGCACGGGCCAGAAGCTCTGCACCTAGTACTGATGCCGCCATAGTCCTTCGTCACCTTCTGGCAAGGTCAGCAATTGACTATTCTTCACTTTTCAGACTGCTAAGCATATATTGTGTGACTAGGCTACGAGCTTGGTTAGATAACGTGTACTAATTACTATAATCTCTAATGCACAGTGGATAAGCTCTGCTAGTAGCACAGACGCTGCCATAGTCTTGAGGCTCTGTCTGCCAAGGTAAGCAATCAATTATGCTGCAGACTTTTTCTTTTTCTTATGTTGTTAAGTGTATTTTGTAAGATTAGGCTTGGTGCTTGGATAGATCACGTTTACTAATGACCATTATCTGATGGACATGCCAGAAGCTCTGCACCTAGCAGATGCCACCATAGTCCCGAGTCACCATCCAGCAAAGTGAGCACTTGACTATCCGGCTGACCCTGTTACTTTTCTTCTTTACTTGTCAGACTGCTAAGCGTATATTGTGTGATTAGGCTTGGCACTTGGTTAGATAAAGTGTGCTTTTGACTCTAATCTCTAATGCACACTCTAGAAGATCTGCACGTTTTACGGACTTCACAGCCCTGAGGCACCATCTGGCAAGGTACGTAATCAACTCTCCTGCGTACACTGATTCCTCTTTCTTTTTACTTGACAGACTCCTAAGCATAATTTGTGAAATTTGTCTAGGTACTTGTTTAGGTCATGTGTTAATTTCCAACTCACAGACAAGAATCACTCCGCACGTGACACACACATAGCTACAAGGTCGACCCAGTTGTACCCCTCTGCGCTTGAAGTTCCTGTGGAGGCTGCTGTATCGTCATATCTATTTGTCTTGCTTGCCCGACCCCTTTACATTAATTTAACATATATAACCAACACTACAAAATTACTTGAAATATTTACAATGTGAATATCCCATTTGTGATCAAAAACTGTCTTAAAATTCACATTTAAGGTTGTTGACTTTTCAACTCCGAATATTGTAGATTCTTCAACTTCGGCCGCAGCTAATTTACCTGTACCCACACATTCTGTAAAGATCGGTTTATTCTGAGAAAAGATGTTGTCAGCCATGTCAAGCAAACAGATTTCTCCTAGTGTTGCTACATTCTGTTGTTTTTAAGCTTTCTATTTATTGTCATTGTGCTAAAAATAACTTGAAATGTGTTTTTCTGCAAAGGGGAGAACTCTACTCAATGTTGACACATGTAGTTCATTAATAAGACCATGCTTAATTACAGTGTCTGCATTTTATTTGTTGCTTAGTTCACAAGTGCACATATCCATTGGTGGCTCTGTTAATGCGGCTTGATGTACTAAGGTAGCTAATTGGGTGAGTCGGTAAGCGTTATACACGATGAGAACAGCGCACGACAGGACAAAGCTCGATGGCTTGTGCTACAGATCGCAATTTAAAATTTGTTCGGTACTAATGTGAGAAGCACTTGTGTTTCATTATCGCTGCTCTTTGATATATGTAAGGGAGGTTTTGACTGATTTATCATGGAGTAATTTTTTAGGCTCTTTTTTACAGATATTTCACCCTGAGGTCTGTTTACTATTTTATCCTTATAGTACCCGCTTCTGGAAAAGCAATGTAGTCCTAGTTTGCCATTGAACCGTATTCAGTAGAACATGGATGATCTGACTACAGTTTTTGCAAACAAATATTGTGGTGAAATATGAGGACATAAAAAAGGACAATGTTTGTAATGTGTCTCTCCACCACTTAATCCTACTGCATCTCACAGAAGGCAGTGTATGTAACCGGTCCAGTCACAAATTCACGGTATTACACATATAAAACAAAAAGTAATATTCACCATTTATAGCAGGGCTGGGCAATATCGCAAAACAAATGTACCACAATAGTATCTCAGAGATACTTTCGAGTGTCTGTATATTTGTATCTAGATATATCTGAAATTGTATTTGTCTCTCAGTAGGGAAATACATTTAAGATGTGTCGCTTGTATCGCAATACTTTGGCTGAATTAGGTATATCGTTACATTTGTTATCATTTTTAAGATAATTTCAGAAGATTACAAACATCTGTTAGTTAGACGTTGCTTTGTAATTTATAATATGAACCCATTCTATAACATAATCCATCCGAGTGAACGACATTAAGAAATGGGTTAAAAAATGGTTACGGACGAGAATAACAAAATCAGCTTTTCTTACAAAGCCCTCCACTTTTTAAATTTTGCAGAGAGAACGCTTTAAGGAAGTTGAGTGAACAAAAACGTATGCTCCTTTCAATCTCACCAGACTATGGGTCACTCGGACGTTTATAATACGACAGTTTGAGATGCGCCCTCAAAACAAAACAGGGTTCATTTCGGGCTGACACCTTTTGTCAAGCATGGAACGCAGTCTTTACCGTTCTCTAACTATGTGGTTTAACGGGGGTGCCATGTTTTCTTTAGCGGCATTTATGATAAAGAAAGAGTTGGAGGTAAGGGTGACAGCATGAAGTGGCACAAAAAAGGAGCAAAGCATAAATTACCATTCATATTCGCCACGAGCTACACCCTCCCCACCTTGCACCGTTCAGGAAAAAATATATTCCTATAAGTATCTCTATTCCTGAATACTTTATTCCCGGTTTCGCAAAAGTATCTCGGTTATATCCCACTGCATAAAAGACAAATGTGTTTCGTATCTGTATTTTGGGCCTTAAAATAAATGTATCTCAGTATTTCTATTCCCGAATACTTTTTGGTGTATTTCTGCCTAGCCCCAGTTTATAATACAATGATTTATTCTATAATTCTTATTATTTTCAAGGTACTGCGGGCAAATCATCCCATCTCAAGGGCGAGACAAAGGTGCAGTCAGAGACATCGCACCGAAGTTGCCAACAGTTTAGGGGCACCGACATTTGTTAGTGTACCGTCCTTCAATTATACTCCGTGTCACTAGTTGTGTGCAATGCAGGTGAAGGCAACGCCAGGCAGTGTTGCCATCTTTATTTAGCTCGCGCCGCTAAATTGAGGCCAGTAAGTCACTAAGCAGTCGCTAGATTCGCCAGGAACTCGCTCAAATATTCGCTGATTACCAAAAGCTTATTAAACCCCTTTAAAGTAGGTGAACCTCAAATAATCATATCTCAGGTATTTTGAGAGGTTAAACTTACTCTGAGAACAACTAGGACGGTTTTTATTTGTAATGTTTTATTTGGGAAACGACTGGGCGGTAAGTACGAAAGTACGAATAAGAAACGGGTACTTGTTAATTTTAACAGAAAATAATGACTGCTTTGTCTTTAAGAGCAGTTCAACGGAACAGTCTAGAAGAATAACAGTTCTTCCTCGATGATGAATACACTCAAGTCACCTAAATCTTCCGATGTCGACGGTTAGTTGCCAGCGTTGTAGGCTTCAGCTGTGCCAATTCGCCGAACAACATCTTCTGGAAGTTCGTAGTCGAAAGCGAAAGCCAAGAGCGCAGCCGCGAGCCAAGAGCGGCTGCACTCTTGGCTGGCGGTAGCAAGGTTTGACGGAGAGCACGTAGGTGCGTGGGCACGGGAGAGATGTTCTTCAGTGTTGACAGTGTTGACATTTTTTTAGGCGCGCCGCTGAATTGAGCATATATCCAAAGCAGACTCGGCTAGAGAAGCAAAAGTGTTTAGCCAGCGAGCATCTCTAAAATTGTTCAAAATAACAAGAATGCGGTTGAACACCAAAGTCGCTACAAAAGTCGCTAGCCACTAGATTAAAAAATCCGTCGCTAAATGTATAGAAAATCGCTAAGTCTAGCGACAAAATCGCTAAAATGGCAACTGGCGTCGCCAGGTGAAGAGATAAAAAGGCGAGCAGAACGATGGCGGATGGGAGGGAGGGCTAGGGGAGAGAGGGAAAGCAATAGGAATGTTAGTTAGGAGAGAAGATTACTCTCCTCACCCACCTTTCTAGTGCTTGCCCTTTCTCCTCGCCGGGCATTGCCTTTGCCGGTACTGCGCGCAACTATTAACTCGGGATATAGTCACTATTATGCAGATTATTATTCTCTGGCTCATAATAGATAAATGTAGGTAAAATTAATCTGCTCAGCGCTTGGACGCGTCGTGCGTGACTTTCTTGAGCACGGCCCGCAGGAAACCAACTACCAGCACCTATTTTCATGACGAGCATTACAAGTGGCATGCAATATAATGACACCATGTCACCAAATATTTTACGTTCGAAACGTAGCTTTGCTCTTATAACATATGCACGTAGTTAATATTGCACCGTTTTCATTTGCCAGGTGTTTTGTTTCTATGTTCTCTTCCCGTCTTTTTGTATTCAGCACCAGTACGACGACACTTCCGCTGCTAAGCTGCAACCACGAGCTCTTTGCTCAATGATGCACCTCAACTGATTGAACTCTCGCTTGTCAGAAGCAAATACAAAAGATAAATTTATGAGCTCTGGATTCTCGCCCTCAGAAACTATCACCATTAAAATACAAGTATTTTAGCAGACTGGTGCGACCAAAAATCCTCAGAAAAGCAAGAACTGTTGAATGAAGTCATTCTTGCGAGACATGCTGATCTTAAATATATCCTGAGTTGAGTGAGCAACGGGAACAACAGCGTACTTGTTCTCGTGTCCTTTTACAAAATGCCAGTACGTTGGCGGCAGTACGATCTTAATTATTCTGATTGCATAGCGAAAGGCCAAAAGGAGCGCTACAAACGAATCACAGCTAAAAACGTCAATGTCAAAATGACAAGTTAGAAAAATTAGAGAGCACAAAGTCCCTTTCGCCAATTTCTTGAGCCCCCAGGCCCCCTCCTCCGTGCCTTATATTTGCCCTTGACGTTTACGGGGTGGGCTACCTGGCCTCCACACTCAAATGACTTTGAAAACACTATCTTAGATGGTCCAACATTTTGTATAAATGAAGCTTGCATTAGGACGCTACTAATGTTGACATTCGTTTATCTGCTTTGGCAGCCACTGAGAACATGATTGCTTGGGGTATTTTTCAGGCTAATTGTGCGTTTTATTAGAAAAATAAACACAGTCCCAATGAGAAACAGGCTGGGCATTGTTGAGAACCTCAAAAATCATATGCTCGAATATATTGGGAACACATGCAATGTTTTTCTTCTTTATTTTTGTATACGTGTTTTCAGTTTGCCAGCCGTGCGCCTGTATCAAAAGCGGCAAACTTTGCACTCGCAATGCTTCAATGTTGTGCAAAGTATCCTTTTTAATTGGCTGACTTAGTGATTTTGATAATGCTCATTAGGTAAGGCATGGGCCTTCACAGTGCCCTATATGTATGTAATCATGGTATACTATTATGTTATGCTTTTCAGGATTGCTCCATGGCTTTTCTTGGTGGTCGACACGCAAGGCAAGAAAGCTAAAAGGGTGAGACATAAGAAGTGCAAAAAAGGCGAAATGAAACAAGCGATGTTTCTGGCACGTATCTTCGTCAAACCACACACCAAGCAACAAGTTTTATGGGTATTCTTGTAATATTTGTTCCATCCAGTGTTTATGAGCAATGAATAGGTAAGAACACGTGCCAATTTCGTAGCTTATTTTCTCAAATATTGCATGTTCCTGACAATGTTATATTCGCAGGAATGGCACAAAAAGATGCAAGCTGTTGGACTTACAACATCGTGCAAACCCGACATCAAGGAACTAGGGAGGCACAAACAAATATTGAGATTCTTGTTTGTGTCCCTCTTTTTTTCTTAACCTTGGGTTTCTACTGTTTTCAATTACACCTTGACGTTGCTTCGCCTCTATGCTGTCTAGACTAATTTTGACCATCACTTTTCGATTACTAGCATTGAAAGATTCAACGAGATGATGGTGAAAAAGCCTACCACGCCACAAACTTCGATAAAACAAAATCACTAGCATGCATCATATAACGATATGGTACTAGTGTCAAGTGATTCACGAATAAAGTAAAATTACACCTAACCGTATAATGCAATGTCGTCGCATAAACTTCATTGATTCATACGCTGAAACTGGGGTGGGAGCTATACGTCCTCGGAGCAGCCATACGACTCTCTTTCGCCACGTGATCATGCCCTCGCCCATACCCACGCGTAGAGAGCAGGGTCAGGTGATGAAAGGGACGCGGTCGATCGATCCTACCGGGAGCCCTACACTGGCAGCATGAAGACTTAACAACTCCAGCAAACACGTCGCTAACTTTAGGAGCAGGCTGCACACCTCAATGATGCATGATGAAGGCGGGGAACACAGCTCACCTACATATCTTGCAGGCGCTAGTGGAAAACTTGGTGTAATTCAAGGAAAGTTGTTTCTTCCTCAGTTTTCTTCCATTCTTAGCTGGCTTAACACTATGGGTGTTACGCCTGCGTCTGAGATCTGGCGGAGCTTTGACGATTGCCTTCTAGGGAAACACGCAGAAGTGGTGCACCTGATGGAGGGAATGTTCGATCCAAAGCCATTAAACCTCGATACCCCACAACCCGGAAGGTTGAGACGGTGATTTCTCTCCTGCAGTCCTGGGGTTCCTACAAGGACCTTATCCTCAAAACACTATCTAACAAGCTAACTGTGCGGTTAGACTTCACGTCAGCAGGCATTACGTCATACCTGTGCCCACTTGGGACATGCCATGTCCGGAAGCAATCGATAGTTGTGGAGCTCACGCTCAGCAAGCTCTGAAGGGCGTCTTGTTTGTCCAAACACATTTTCTCCTTTTTCTTACCGGCATTCGGAGAGGAACAGCAGTTTCGGCCTGTGAATCGCATGCAGGCGTACCTCGAGCGTGCTGCGGCACACCGAGGCGGCAACACGTAGCTTCTGCACACTACGCAAATTCCTTTACGCCAGCTGCGCGGGACACGGTAGCTCACAGTATAATACACATTCTAACGCTTGCGGGCGTTACACGTCGGTATTCAAACAGCACTAAACGCGAGTAGTGGCCACCTCAAAGACTCAGGATGTCGAAGTACCTCTGACCGACTACTTGGCAGCGGCTGTCTGGTTTTCAGAGGCGACATTTTAACTCTTTTGCTTTTACTGACAATGATCCGATACCCGGGTACAATTAAAATCGAGCGCGCATGCCAAAGCTTTGAACAAGCAGGTGAGAACTTGACAGTAAGTGCGACATAGGCTGAGGTAAAATTACCAGTTCTGACGAATGGTACTCAAGTAAAGTTAGAGCGGCAGTTATGCGAAGCTTATGGAAGCACTTACAATCACGTTCGCACTCCCACCGCACCCCTGCCTATTTTCAGTGTTAATCATCATGTTATCTTCACTGTCGCAGGTCGAGGCGGCTCATGGCACCTTAAATAGCTTGGGAGACAAAACCCGGCGCAACCTCCAAAACGAAAAATAAAATAGGAGTTCTGGTTGCACATTATTCTACGCTGTCTTTCGATGTGAGAATCCTCACAACCTTTCAATGCAGCCGCTAGCTGTGCTGTAACCACTGTATCTCAAAAAGAGGAAAGTCGTAAGTGGTAAATACTTTCCTAAAAGAAACGCATATCATACCACCCAGTCCTTTCTTTTCGAAATAGCTTTTGGAACCTTTGCGACAATTCCCATATAGTATGCTAAAGCAGTTTTGACCTTGATAGTAAGTGCTTCCATTTGCTTCATATAATTCCCGCTCTAACTTGAGGTAAGGACCGTTCGTCAGAATATTTCATTGTGAGTGTGCGTCGGCCGAGTCCTGAGGCTCTTCTAACCTTATCCAGTACTGCCCGCCTCGGCCACACGCCAAAAGTACAATTCTGTTCCCCTACAGTTAACCTGAATTCCTCGCATTGCTTTTGTTGATTGCATTGTTCATTTTAGTGGATTTCCACGTGCCCCCAGCCGATTGCAGTTCCAAAGCTCCGAGTTTGACCAAAGTGAGGCGCCACAGGCTAAATGGTATCTCACACTCCATATCCATTCATGCGTGCCCACATGTACAAAGTTGTGGCTCTTGCCGCTACATTCTAACGCTCTTCAATAGATGACCACCCTATTAGCCATGCGGCCAAGGTTATCCATGCGCCTGAGCCAAACGGAAAGCCCCTTGCCCTACGGGGTTCGTAATCCGCGTCGCCAGCGTTTGAATGTCCATCCGTGGCTGTGGCAACGGTTTCTGTTTACCCCTGCTCTCGTCACACGCTTCGCGAGAGCGCACATTGCTCAGACGCGCCGTCGGCGCTGACGCCAAGTTAGCGAAGTCAACACACTGGAACTGGGAGACCCTTTTTCTCGTCCGCACTGTCCTACGAGGCTGTTCAATCGCTAGAAGTAGGTTTAGTCGAATCAACGTTTTGGTTTATGCTCGAAGCACCCACTTTCATCTGGGATGCGACGACTGGTAATTTGCGGAAGAGTGGCAAATTGATATTAGTTTATTGCAGATAAGCTCTAGCTATATTTTGTGGCAGCTATTTGAGTATAATTATATTTTGTCGTAAGGCAGAAAAAGAAAGCTCATTGAAGTTGCCGGCAAATTTTAATAGGCTCAAACAAAAAAGAAACATGATTTAATATAATTACATATATTCGCTGAGTTTCAACCTCCCCAAAGACTTTGCAAATCAGTCTTGCTAAACATGGAACACGTTAAAACGTGCCGAAGCAACCGCGCATAGATTGAATACATGCTTTGTTTCTTGCGCATATTTCCAAAACGCTGCTGTTATTTACTTAACGGAAGAAATTGTCCACCAGCGAATGCAGGCTTCATAAATGTAATGTTTAGGTCCGCAATCCAGTTTTTGAAGCCTCAGGAACAAGAACCTGAGAAACTAAATTTTTCGTTTGAAAATGCAAAAAAAAAATATATATATAGTTCATTTATTTTTGGTTTGATATAATGTCGCGTACCCGTAACCCTGCGGGGTCGTCCGTCTTTCGCAGAAGCTGTTGTGCACAGAAGTGCATCCATACAAACGGCCAGAACATAGGATACGCATAATGAAGAAACAAAGGAAAGAAATGGGAGGGGATAGTTCTGCCTAGGCTTGCGGGCTTGGCGCCATTAGTGAAAACTGTCGGCAGCTCTGTGCAGATTTTAGTTTCCACCCAATGTCCTCAGAGATTCCGAAACACGCGAACGGCGTGAACGCTTACGACCTCTCGTGCGGTTAGGGCGCGTAAGCGGAAAAACAGTAGGAGGCGGCGCCTCTCCGCGAGAAGGCGCTCTCTACCAAGGCATAGGTTTCGCCGATTCAGTGGTTTCAGCATGGAACTAGGGAGAACAGTCAGAGAAAAAAAAACGTTTTACATCAAGTTAATGCAGCTCCTACATATAGATTTTTTGCGTCTTCTGGTAGAGCGTGAAAAGCAGCTCAATGGAAGAAGATAGACAAGTAGTGATGCTTATTTAATTTGAAATAGTTATGTGGACATGAGGCGACTAGCGCTACAAGCGTGCTTTTTGACTATTTCACAGCAATCTGTAGCGCGTATAAAAGCCAGAAAAATTGGGCTCCGTTCATAAACATTCAAATTTCAATAAATACAAAAAAACATGCTGTTAGTTTTTTTTTTTTTCAAATCTTTGCTCGATGTTTGGCGTGGATTATTGATCCTGAACATGAAGGAGGATTGATGCTCTCAGAGTGCAGTCTTTGCGTTGTGCTTCTTTTTCTATTTGAAGTAATAATTACGCAATTTATTCGGTTCATATTGCGGTGTTCGCTTCTACTAAAGCAGAGGTCAAACAACTTATACATAATACAAAACACAGTATGCATATATTAGTCACCATGATATCTGTGGATCGAATGTCGCGTGCCGAGTGTAACAATGGGCCCGTTGATATGCAGCATTCAAAGCAGATCTCGTGGTGACTAGCGTTCGAGTCTGTTCGCAGACTGTCGTTTGTATGAATTATAAGCAGTGCGACCCTGGCTGGAGAAAAAATATAGCGGTGAGATACGACCGACTCGCAATTATTTAGATATTTTAAATAAACTTCCTGATAATTGTAGGTACTTATTCAAAAGGTACGGCGTTGTCTAGTAACGTCTACTTTTTGGTACATATAGCACAAACCACAGCACCTCGATATGCACCTTGTGGTGTAATTTAATTGATATGCAAGCACACAATGATATCTAAAAAAATAACTATGTTTTAAATACAAAAACCAACCTTGATCCAACCTTGTTTATTCGGTATTTCAATTTCCATCCTGGTTACTTTAGAGAGTCAGTGCTTTGCATTTTTAGATTAGACGCTAAGTACTTTGCTATGCAGTGGCTTCGAACAGTTTCTTTCGATGCGTTTCCCTGCCTGCCATAGTCATGTCTCTGTTGACCAGACATGGCCATACAAACTAATATAATGCAATAGTAGAAGTATTTGTCTCATGATCATCTTTTGCTGTGCAATACGGAAAAATCAGTGTTGTTAAGTTTTCAAGCACATTGTGCTTTCTAATATGTGGAACATCAATGTCAAGAGCCTTTTTAACAGTTACCAGCACTGTCACAGGTGACGTGCGCGTTGGAAAGTATTTCAGTGTGTCGCCTGCAAGGATTGCTGCTTTCAATTCTGCTTTCCTCCAAACCATGGCAGAACTTTACGCACGGGCCCTTGCGACCAATCGGCGCGGGAGGTGCCCGGGATTAAAATGCAAACGCTCCCCATGGCCTAAGGCTTGATATTGACGTACCTCTCTACAAACTGGGCTCTCTTTGCAATTAGTTCCATAGCTAAGACACCCTATCAAACCCTACAGTATCTTTGTTGTCTTTCATCCTACGTGGAAGGAACCATCGCCGATGTCTACTCGGAGAGTGAGACACTCATTCATAACTATAAAACTATCCAGATTGATAATGTCACGCGACTGCTCGCGTAGTTACGTGATATCATGACGTCATGTCACACTATAATTGTCACGTGACTTTGTAGAGTCACGTGACATTGTGATGTTACAAGCCATTATGAGGCACATGACAAAACTGACGACCAGCATCATTTTGAAGGAGAGAAAGCTTATAACAGCTATTGCTGTAAAAACGTAGAACGCGCGTGAAATAGAGTTCTGTCCAAAGGTGTTTCTGGAGTTAAGGAGAAATCAGTTCGGCACTGCTGCCAGAACAACCTTTTGTTTCTTTTCCACAACACTCCTACCCCCATACCATCACCATTTCGGCAGACCAGGAAGTTGTCAAAAACGAGAACGACCACGTAGCCCGGTTGAACGCAAGATGAAGCCCGACGACGCGACTGACACCAACCACCCGCGATGCCTGCGACGCTGAGGGCTCGTCACTCTGTGATGATTAGGAGGACGTCACCACGACGCGGTGAGCGACGGAGTTAGCGCAATTGCGTTCGAACTGCTCGGGAGCGAGTCGAATAAGACGGCGGAAGAAGCCTTCGCGCGCGCGTTTCGGGATCTCGGAGGTTAATTCTTCCAAGATCTTGTCCCCTATTCTGTCGCAGCGGTTCAAGTCGCTAAGTTTTCGCTATCCCACACTGGAGGCTACTGCGGCACCCGGCTGGTGTCCCTTTCGTGATTGTGCCCGGATGATTATTTTAGCCGGTAACATTATGTACTCCATGGTCAGGGGCTCTGGAACCGGTGGTGGGGGAGGGTGCAGTGGGGGCAGTCTCCCCAGAGGTTTTAAACAAGTAGGGGACTGGCCTTACACTCAAAGATGTTTCCACCCCCCCCCCGCTCTCTTCTCCCGTCCCACCACCCATGAGCCTGCATGTATGTTGAAGCTGCACTCGCAGAGGCGAAACGAATGATGATTTTGGTAGCCTTGTTAGCCCGTTCGTTTGAAGTTGTCATTCATTGTTTGTCCAGTACGTGCGGTCTTACTAATAAATCTTCGAAGATTCTATTAGACTGCAGCCTTCATTTCTCCGCATTGCGCTTCATTAGTGGCCGTTGATATATATATATATATATATATATATTTATAGAGAGAGGAGGTGAGAGAGGAGAGAGAGAGAGAGGGGTAAACTACACGATGCGACATGAGCTCCCAGACGCCGATCCCACACATCAGACCTACTCCGGAGCCTCTCGCCTTGGTGTTGACGAAACGTGTTTGTTTGAACATAAATTTTAGGAACGACAGAATGCTAGGTGCTGTCTCTCTTCAGCGACGAATATTATCGTATGGTGTACCCTTCCTACCCGTCAGAGGTACGCCACCTACTTTCATACAATTGTCAATCCAAGAAAGCGTCAAAGGCTTAATAATTCAGCCTACAGGGTCGACCGTATTCAGATGGCTTCAATACATCGATCTCGCCAGCTAGTTTGAGTACATCACCGCTGCCGACATGCGTCGTGGGAGCTGTAGTCTTTCTGCGCGCGCAACAACCCTGCTGGAGGTATGCGCGAGCAGAGCACGAGGCGGCATGAGCTCTCTTGTGAACTATAGCGTCTGCCTCATACGAACTACAGTTATGGCGGCGTCACGCATGCGTGGAACGCTTAGTGAGAACGGTCTATTGGGCTCTTAAGAATACGCATATATTTTTTTTTAAGTGTATGGTGTAAAACATGTACCCGGATTAAACGTATACCAGTATCAAACAGGTCCCTAAATCTAACGAGGGCGATATCAAATTGAATTTCCTATGGAATTGGTCCCCTTATCAAACCAGGTGCCAGTGTTAAAGGGGTACCCGTACACCATATTACTATATGATAAAACAAGTAGACATTTTGAGAACCCGTTCGATTTTTTAAATTATTTCTTTTCTTTCGTGGAGGCAGCAGAAAGAGTATTGTTAGTCGGGACCTCGTGCCCAGGACCAGGAACGGAGATGCAACCATGCGAAGCGCAGCCTGGGTCGGATTGCGCACGGGAAACAGAGTAATATGTTCCGACGTCTGGAATCGTGGTACCCGGAAGAGGCGAATTTGGCTTTGGAGCACCCGGACCACGAGTATTGACAGTTGAAGTAACATGGACGTCCGACATGACAGACCTAGAAACGTCAGGATCGACACAGTGCAGCTATGGGATTTCTAGCCGTTGAAGCACCTTCTTCCTTCGACGTCAAAGCATCGAAAACTGGCATACCCGAGACCGCGGGTCGCGACCAGGGATGTAGGTTTCAATGTGCCGCACAGTGCGCAGACTGACCTCTTCGAAAAGTCAAACGAGATGTTGCGAAGACTCCGGTATGCGCGTCAATCTGGAACAACATTTAATGATATAAAAACATTTTGTGGCGTTGTTGTCCGCTTGCCAGAAGTTTGCTAGTCTCCTTACAGTTCAAGCGCTAGCCACCGACAGGCTTGAAAAACATGTTTATAAGGACAACGCTCACAGACATTGTTGAACTGTCCGGGTTTTCCACAAGCAAAGCAGATGGCTCGTGATGCCGGGCAGAACTTTCGTGAATAAGGACGGTTGCCGCCTAACTGAAGTTACGTTTCTTTTGCACAACAATGATCGCTGCTTCTAGCTAGCGCCGTCTGACCATTGTGATTTGACTTACCACTTGTGGAATTGCCGGAAAAGCGGAGGAGAAGGGCGTCCATCTTATCGACTTTGGCAGCTTAAACACGCATGCTAGATATGTTGCCATCATGGCCTGGAATGGCTATCAACATATTCTACGTTCAATACTAAAAATGGGGGCTGACGAAAACGGTAAAGAGATTTGCGTTCTTTGGCGGACGGCTCAAACGACAATTAGGTGTTAAACGATGTATTTAACAGTTGGCACAATACAATCCACAAACTCAGCGTTAACGTGTCGTGGACTTCCGTTGACTAGACGCTACTTAAGAAAGTCACAGATACCCGATGGTCTATAGCCCCTCCATAAGCGCAAGCGTAATCTAATGAAGGATTACTTGTATAATTGAGCAACATAGTTTTTGGAGACTGCATGCAGCAACATAAACTCGATGAATATCCGGCACAAGCCTGATCCTCACTCCAGGATGGAAAAAGAAATAATTACGGTAGACAAAATTAAGTCGTCGCCTAAATGGCTGTGACTAAGGATGGCCACTGGGAATGGGTGAAAAATCGCTAAAGCTAAGAATGCCTGCTAAGAAATTGAAAAGGTTTACATGGCACAGCGCCTGAGACAGGGGAATCTCGGTGTCCCGGGATTAAGCATGCACACCGAGCAAGTAAAGAAATGCCCACACAAATAGGAGGTTATAACAAGAGTGATATTTACAATAGATAGCAAGTGCAGCATCATCGACCGGGCTAGCTGTGCTTGAAACCGTGTGCTTGAACGTGTACCACCAACAAACAACCAAACACGGCAAGGCAAACATAACAATGCAGTGGGCACACAAAAGCGTCTTCTCCGTAATGATAAATATCAAAATCTGGGATATTATTAGGAGACAAGTCGCTAGAGCCCCTAATAAAAAATACACCATGGCAATCCTGGTGTGACATCAAAGAATCCTGGTGTGACACCAGAAGATCTCGTGCGCCCACCAGCAATGCTGGTGTATCGAGCACTCCAGCCTGGTATGCCCACTAGCAATCCTGGCCTACCCACACACCAGCCTGGTGTGCACACCTACGCAGTTTGATGTGACACCAGTGTTGTATTTTCGTTGACATTCCCCCCCGTCCGCAAGCGTGTTTTTGATTAGTTTGTGTGAGGCTCCTTCATCCGACGTGGTGCCGGCGTGGTGCAAAGGAGCCCCCGGCGAGCTTCCTTTGTGCTTAGGATGTTTCCTGCTCGTACCCAGCATTTCTCCGGGCGGCCTTGAGCAGCTTGGGGTGCTTGCCCCTTCGGGGGTTTTCTTTTCCTTTCCTCCAGTATTCTTGTTGAAGTTTGAGAAAATAAAAAAAAGTCTTCTTTGTGAATCGAAGCCTAAACGATGTGGTTTGGTGAGCTTTCCTTACTTCCGACGCGCGAAAGATAGTTAGACACGTGCTGGCCACGGATCTAACCGAGATCAGTGACCTCGAAGAAAGATCTAATATTGTTCCACTTAAGGAATCTTTCCTGAAAGAGCTCGGCAAGGAAATCGAGCCACTAGCCATCCCCTTTATTCACTTTTGCGGTATAATTAGATGACATTTTTTCCCCAAAAGTTATGTTTTCTTAATAAAGTAATTATGACAGCAGCGTTATTGTGAAACTTATCATCGCACCCTTTTTTGTGAGTAAAGCAATAAAAAAACAACAGGTGCTCTGGTTACACAGGTTCTCTGGTTACACCACAACAAAACCGGATGTAACACTACAAGACCAGAGCCCTGTCACACCAGAACACCACGGCTCTAATGTCACAGTAGAACATCCAGATTGCTGGTGTGATTATGTGCCAAATCACACTCGTGCAAAAAGCCTGGTGTCACATCAAGTCACATCAGCCTTAGGCCTGGTGTATTTTACACTAGGGGTGCCTACATGAATGACTTCATTTCAAATTCTACAGGCAAAGATGGTCAACTTATTTATTGTGACAAAAATATTGTACTTTGCATAAAATTTCCCACCAAAAAGAAAGGTGAAAGCCGCGCGTTTGGATAATTTTTGTTCACGAGCAATGGAGCGGAGATGCGACCCACGAAAAAATGAGATTTTAACGCGACAGCGTTAGGAGGCTTGTGTCGCAAAAAATAGGTGACGTGGCAGAAAAAGCGACGTCGGTAACGTGCGCCTAAAGTCCTAACAGTTCGATAGGGCCGTGATGTTAAAAAATTAAAAAAACACTACGCTCACGTGAAACATGACGCAACGCGAGGAATGGAAGGGAATATAAAACTTGAGATGTAATGCGAAAAAAGGTCGCCGCATGTCTCAAATGATTTCACTCTATAATGTAATCTATTTGCCTTAAAGAAACATCCCAAGAATTATAATGCGGGTTTCAAATCCACGACCCTTCTGTTGCAAGTCAGACACGCTTGTGACCAGTCCACTCAAGACACCCTTGCACGGCTTAGGAACGAGCGGGAGTTTATAGGTTTATATGTTTCGCTATTGCGTTCTGCTTTAAAGTCAAAGCTGAAATGTCCCACAGGATTCTCTCAAACTACCCAAGATCTGATATTTGCATGTTTTGAGATAGTAATTGACTACTAATCAACAATTTTGAAGCCCGAGTTTCATAAAGTTCCCCACAAAAGCGTCCTGCATGGCTGCAACGAATCTTAAAAAAGTAATGTAGTCGTTTTAATTGTGTCGTTGAAATCTCGACAGAGTGTTGTATACATTGTTTCAACCAGCGTTAATAGATTACCTTAGCTAACTGGACTGCTCTATGGACTGCTTTGTCGAGGAGTACACCCCTCTCCCCCGCAGCCCATTTCACTTTTGTTTGACTTCACACAGTTCAGAGCAGGGATCTACAAACCCGGCCTGGGAGTTAGATTCGGCCCGCGGATGGCCGCAGTGTCACCACACGCCCGGCCGTTATCCCGCTGCTACAAAATCCAAGAATAAATTCCAGTTAATAGAACAACAAAATATTCAGTGCGACGCCAATTAAAAGCGCGAAATAGGGTATAAATAAGCATTAGAGAAAAATGATAAAAACCAATGAATCTCTCGCCATAATATGTACTGTATATCGTCATCACCAGCGTTAATGTTCGTAGTTCCTTGATTAATATATGTATAAATATAATAAAAAATTCTTAATGTTCCTAAAAAAGTAGAGGGCCTCATTTCTCGTATTATCACCCTTCCATATTTTCATCAGAATATCTACCATTCGCAATTGTCTTCTGTCCCACGTTGGAATGCCAAAGTTCTTATGTGCTTTATACATGCCTGGCAAGTTCCCTAGATCCATAATATTTTACAATGTCATATTTAGCAACACATAAGTATATGAAAGAAAGTATCTGTATTAATCCGACTTAGATTCGTTTTTAAATTTTTGCTCGAGCATAAAGTTTGGTATTCAAATGCCTATTTCTATTTATGTAGCAGTTTTCATTTATATTTCCTTAAATATTTTCCAGGCCTCCAGTCTGCTATAGGTCCTCAATGCGGTCTCTTTGCCAAAACGTTCGGAGACCCCTGGTTTAGATGGCGGCTGCAATGGTAATTGGTCTGTGCTCTATGGAATACACATGTTTGGAGGCACAACGTCCAGTCTGACGTATCACCGTAATTTATGGAACGAAGTTTTGAAAAGAAAACCTAAGTGGTCCTTCAAATGACGGGAGGCGGACTGAAAGAGGTATGGGGGTAGCCCCTTCCACAGAGTTGCACAAATAACATAATATCTTAACATTGGTTTTATCCTTAGTCCAGACGCAGCCGACGCTACGAGATAATGGAACCACTGATCTCTATGTGTATTTTGTGGATCGCGTTTCACCAGCTCCACCTATGGACGGGAATGCGAGCACGGTCGGCCATCCTTTTGGTGGAGTTGTATTATCTCTGGCCATCACAGTAATATGACTGACAGCGCAATAGCGGCAGGCTGCCATAAAATAGTCGTGTATCTAGTACACAGCACCGTGGCTGATATTTCGTGCTTGATTGAAGTTGTTCGACGAATCAGATTCATGAAACCCGGCGTGAACGGTAGCTTCATTTTTGAGGACCCCGCGAACGTTCTACGAAAGCGCAGCACCGGGGAAAAGCAGCGCAGCTCGCATCGAAAGCAGACTTCGTACCGTCATCCGATTTCGATGCTGCTTTCGATGCGTGCTATGCTGCTTTTCCCCGGCCCCCGGCGTTGCGTTTTTGTGACACTTACACAGGGTCCTCAAAGATTGAATACCGTTCACGCCGGGTTTCAAAAATATGTTTCGTCAAACAATTTCAATCAAGCACGAAATATCACCCACGCTATTTTGGTGACAGCCTGCCACCTCAACTGCCACAACGCTGTCTGTCATGGATGGATGACAGTGGCTGCAGCAGCTGTACCTTGGCTAGAGGTAATATAACTCTACCAAAAAGATGGCCGCCACTGGCCGCATTCGCGGAGTGGGCAAAGGCGATCCAGCAATTGTCATCGAGATCAGTGAATGGAACCAATAAAGAGGCGGCAAAAGCCCAACTCACTAGGCCTTTATTGTTCAAGTTAATTGCAGCGTTTATAGAACACGTAAATAAATATTACTAATACCATGATGGTGCGTTTTTGACGCTGTCTCACTTGTGTCATTAGCTCGTAGCGTCGGCTGTTCCAGGACTTAAAGTGATACGAAGCATTAGAGCGTTCGTCGATCACATAAGTGACGACATGACTAAAACGACCGCATTACTATTCTATGTGTAAGTGTGAGCTGGGCCTGCGACGATCGTTTGCGCGCATGTTTTAAATCGAGGTAGAAAAGGTGAAAACGTGTCGAATATAGTATAAAACTTATTATAATTTCGCACATTATTGGAAAAGCTTTGGCCACTAATAGTAAATGAAATCAATGATACAATTGCAACACAAATGCTTAATTTCAAAGTTAACTAGCAATTTTGTGTTGATTAGCCAAAGTACGATGACGGTAATTCCATGATATATTGTCGCAGAGCCTGATCAATACCTAAAGATAGCAGTCGTTTAACTCCCAGCCCCTTGTTGTCTAAAACTTGTAAGAGTTTAAGGGCATGGTTTAAATTAGAAAATTGCTCAGCATCATCGAAAAACACTAAATCAACAAATTGCAGAACGATAGAAGGCGCGCGAAGCATTTTACGGCATTCTGAAAAACCGCACAAATTCGACGTGTTTTTAAGTTTCGGTTATGCTATCGGAGCGCACCTCGGCCCCGGCGGCACCACGCCCCGTGGAGAGATAGTGTAACCAACCTCTGCTGCGCTGTCATCGGGCGACGCAGCAGAGTCTGGTTGTCACTATCTCTCCACAGGCGTGGTGCCGCCGGGGCCGAGATGCGCTCCGATAGCAAACCGAAACTTAAAAACTCCTCGAACTTGTGCAGATTTTCGAGAAAGCCGTAAAATGCGTCGCGTGCCTATCTATCGTACTGCAATTTGTTGATTTAGTGTTTTTCGATGATGCTGAGCAATTTTCTAATTCAAATCATGCCCTTAAACACAATATTAAAAAACTTAATTACGCAAAAATAATTAACTACTTAATCATCCCGGACTTTAATAATTTTCCTAAATGGGCCCCTGGCCCCGACAAAAACGCCACAAGCATTTTTTCGTTGCGATGAGTAGTTTTCGAAGGAGCGATTTGGCCCGCGTTTTCTGAGAACACCCTACATATATATAAAAACTCTAAGGTATGTCAGGCTCCTAGCGGGTCACTCGCTCATGACGCTAGTCTTTTACACTCGTGCATGATAATTCGCTCATAGAAAACGACCCGTAAACAGCATTTTGTATTACAAATTACCCCTGAGCCCCAACCTCTTTTCAATAAATTAAAATCGTGCGTGATAATCTCAGTCCGCTTATTTTCCTACAGCATTCGGCTTAGCATTTTATCACTGATCAGACAAAGAGCAGTGATTTGGCGGTATTAAATAAAAGTTGATTCTACGTACTATATCAAGGCGGTGCTTGGTCAGTATTTATTCAACGGTCGTTATGGTGAGCATAAAAATTGCATTCCGCCAACAGATATGTAAGCATCAAACCCTCTTGTAATAACTCTTTTTTGACTAACACGATAGTGACGGTTTTTTGCAATTGTGCCTTATTCGACTGCCGGGTGAAGTGCATGACCGAGTGTAGTTTTAGGCCAAAGCCATGCGTGTACCTTGCAAACTTTACATAACCGTATACGCATGCTGGTCTTTAGAGCGACTGCTCTTTCGTTTTATTTAGGGGTGTTATTAGTGGTGTTTTTAAGGCTCCCACCGCAAGAAAAACCAGACGTGCTCGCAAATTACGAGAACGGAATGTCTGCTGTCTGCATTAAAATTTCGAAAGCTAATATTTGTTTTCCAGTTGAAGACTCTGCTGATCAAGTGTAAGGTCGGATTTTTCGACACTTGATCGGAAGGCAGCCGGGCGCCTGTGATGAAACCGCTCTCGCGAATTCACTCTAATTTGGTGGCATTAACGCCAAAAATATAATAAACATCGAGGGATATTATGACTCCGCATAGGGTTCTTTTGCGGCCAAGTACAAGGACTCCACCCGAAATAACAACGCACTAAAAGGTCGAAACATGTTTTTTTTTCATGGTGGAATACCTGACTTTTGACTCAGAGTTCCCTATGCTGTACTTATGACGGCACTTTCAAATGCAAACGATATCGATTCTTGAAGCTATACTTATGCTGCCATAGTGCATCGAATTCTTGAGAAGGTGAAAACTAACTACCCTATCGAATTCTTATGAACACATCAGCTCGCGCCATTAGATGTGCAGCCTGGAATGGTAGTAAAGAACTGCCAATTCCGCCATTGTGCAGTCTTGAAGACAGACACCAAGACGACTACTCAGGCTGACCAACTTTGCGCCGAACAAACAACGACACAACAGAGTTAGGAGACACGTTTTGGGTTGTATGAAGCGCACGAAATATTACCTTAACACGTAAGTCAGGCATAGATGAAACAAATAGCCAATATACAATCTTCTCAGAACAGTATAACTTCTTCTTTAACGTCTCAATACACCTTCAGCAAGGTATACAGTCATGCTTTCTGGTATGCCCACCCAACACTGTGGATCACTTACCTTTCTAAGAGTAGAAGAGTCATGATGAAAATGGCAAGTGCACGCATTGTTGATAGGCTATTTGAACGTGCCTTCACAAGTGATCCTCCGCAAGGCTATATTGCATGTCAGGTACCGCACTGAAACGCTTTTTATACAGAACGTCCTGCTTTAGGCGTAATAGGTTTTTTTTTATTGTTAATGCTGACATGTGTAGATTTCCTGAAATATTGTGAATGCTACTTCACTTGGGTTCGGTTACCTTTGTCTGATAAACAGTGAATGTTGCGAAGGTGCAGTGACCCCAAATATAAGCCACGCCTACTGCTCTTCAGGATTATCATCGAACCTCGCTTATAGTGTGCGGCGATTTTCTTTTATTACCAAAAAAATATTAAATAAGAACTTTAGTAAAAAACAAAACGGAAGAGAGAACCACACATCAGTTGCGGCACGGGCGTCCATACATATTTTATTTATCTTCTTTATAGCATTGACCGACGCTCAACCTCAGGGGTTTGAGTCAGTTCTGATTCTCCGCATTGCTTATATCAGATCGATGCAATATATCTATTGGTTGTGTTTATTTGTTTCGGGCGACCATAGTATGTATGTAAACTTTCAGTCACGACGTATTTAATTTAATTTATCAAGGTAATGTATTTGGCATAGTCTTAGTAGCAGTGTGAAAAAAGGGATGTTTAAAATATTATTATACTTTTTATAACAAAATGCAGGTAGATCCTTTGTGTTTTGTATACATTCATTTTTGTACAATCTTGCACCCCCCAATGTCTTGCGATATTTGGAAGGATGAAATTTTAAGAAGTTAAAATTGAAAATATTTATACAATTATTTATATATATATAAATAAATAAATATATATATATAATAAATAAATAAATAAATAAATAAATAAATAAATATATATATATATATATATATATATATATATATATATATATATAATTCTAAAAAGTTTTTCGATTTTAACTGTAAAATTTCATCCTTCCACATATCACAAAACTTTTGGGGGGTGCAGATTGTACAAATTAATGTATCAAAACAAAAAAGATCTACCTGCATTTTGTTATAAAAAGTATAATATAGTATACTTTTTATAAGTATAATAAGTATATGAGTTTTCAGTAAAATATATATATTTTTTTGTTTTTTTTTTGCTGAAACTTAATATTTTATGGAAGAGAACAAATAACTAACCACTGCAGTTAGAGTGTGCATAAGACGTCAATGAGCTGGTCACGGTTGTGCAAGCCCTAAATTTAAAGCGGTTTTTTTAGTGCTGTATTGTTACACAGAGGAAGAAGACGCCGTTTCGAACGGTCGTGCTTTCGTGTTCTCCAAAGAACATCAATAATCGAGCCAAGGCGGAGAAGACATTTATAGTTCCTGGTTCTTAAACCGATTACCAGATCAACAAAATGTATTCGGGGAATGCTGCAACGGCACCCAAGGCATTTATGTTTCGATTAAGGTGACAACCATATTATTTTTGTTTAATCACAGGCTGCCTTATATAGTAAGTGATAGAATGGTAGTTCTGCTTAGAGACGTTAACTGTGTTTTCGACGCAGCAGATTGAACCATATTAACGGCAATTTGACAAAATTGAGCGACAACTACAGGACTTAGTCGAGGAGTCTTATCTTTTCAATGTTGCCTCATTTTAGCCAAGTAAAAACACTTGCCATATCTCCATCTTCAAAACGCATCGCACGCAAGAAATAATATAATTTAGTGTTCTACATAACGTATTCACATTTTGAATCATTATGCAGTAGAATTTGTATTTTTCACAAAACATTGTATGATATCAATACCGATGGGAAAGAAAGGAAAAATAGCGCAGCATAAACTGTGAATTATGAACAGAATTTATAATTAATTGCTAGAAGAGGAAACATTTGTCGCCGTAGCGAGTGACACTTTTGTGCAAATAGAAAGAACTGAGCATATACTTGTTAAGCGGGAACTGTTTGAGCAAGAACTGAAAACAGGTTGCAAGTTACAAAGCCAGCGTAATAAAATTTCAAACGTTGGAGAGTAATATGTGTGGCTTAGCTGAACTTTAATGTCAAAACTCTGGAGATGGTTTCAAAGCTATTATCTGGATGAAAGCGGAGGTTGATAAATTTAATCGTGAGCGTTAACATGGCGCGCTCATACATTTTCCTGCACAAAAAAATTTCTCAGTTGAGCAACCTACAATGAAGAAAATGGAGTGAGAAAAGATTTGCTATGTATCAAGAAATAGAAGATAATGGGTAAACAAACGGATCATCAGAAATAGCCAAGCTGTTGTGGAAGATGTTTCTTCTTATTTTTCAAAATTATTATTTGTGCGACAAGATCGGCTCCATACCTAAAGATAGAATACACACATATTTGTAGGAACCGATAAATTTTGTTCTGAAAGAAAATCCTCTGATGACCTTTCAACAAATCCGACCCCAGGGCCGAATGTTATTACTGCTGAAGTTTATGAACTTCGAAGAAAACACTTTATATCCGATTTCGCAGAATATTTCAAAACTATATATACGGCTGGAATCACTTGGCAGCCTTGAGTGAGCACGGGATTACCCTGACCATTCGGACCACTCATTTCGCCTTCTTGCTCGTACATGTTGGTACAGTACCCTCATTAAACGCTAAAAGAACAAACAACGTGTGTTTACTGGTGTTCCCGTGCTCACAAGTGTTTTGCTAGACTGTTTGTGACTGTGTTGATATTGTAGGCCTCCAACTAAAGGTGTCCGGTGACGTTGGGGCTAATCCCGGCCCGATGAGTGAGAAACAACTGGAACAATTCAATGACATGCACAAAATGCTGGTAGAGGGTAAAGCGCGCTAGCTTTAAATGGATCAGGCTCAGTCTGGTATACTGGCATTGTTAAACGAAGTTTAAAAATCTCAGGGCTCTATTCAAACTGCCATAACAAGTATTAACGCTAGACTTTCCAAGGATGAAAATAAAACTATTGCCGTGACTGAGGAAGTTGGTGTGACAAGACGTCTAATCGAAGTAGTTCAAGAAGAAAACTGTGCCCTGCGAGCGCGTTTGGACGAGGCGGAATACCACTCTCGTCGTGATAACGTGGTTTTTTATGGGATAACTGACAACTTGTCTGAAACTTAGGCACAAACAAAGGAGGCAATTTTGAACATATTGAGACAGACGCCAAATATTCAAGTGGCTGATGGAGCCATCATTCGTGCCCACAGGATCGGTACTTTTCGTCGCGATAAATGTCACCCAGTTATCGTTAAATTTGCATCGAATAAACTAAAATACCAAATACTACAGTTCAGGTGATCGTTTAGATCTAGTCGCATTTCCGCGAGTGAGGACTACTCAGTTGAAACACGTCAAGCACGGTAAAAGTTAATTTAATTAGCGAAAGCCAAAAATGACACTTTTAAGCTTCGACACAATAGAATGCACATTGATAATAAATGTCAACTTTACGATCCTGTTAATGATGACGTGCTCGAAAACGTTCCTTAAATCTCAGCTGTGGTTTCCGGGACACAATGTTTGCCTTCTGCTGGGGATGCACCTCGAACTTGTAATTCGAAATAGCTGACAGTGAGGGAAAGAGTATTTCATTATCCTGTCTCAAATGTGTCAGTACTTTTTACTAATATTAAAAGCATTATTAAAAAACGAGACGACTTGTGTTCAGTTATTGACTCGACAGACGCTGATATTATTGTCTTCACTGAAACTTGGCTATCTGGGAAAGTGCGTGAATGTGAACTTTTCGATCGGCCTAAGAAATATAATATTAACAGATATGACAGGCAAGATAGGTGCGGTGGGGGTTTTAATTGCAGTGGGTACTCATGTTTAATCTTGTATCATTAACGCGACAAGTGGTTTAGAAATACTTTGTGTCTGTATAGGTTCTCAAAACAAGTGGATTATGTGAGTATGCTATAGACCACCATCATGCTCCTCTCTCTTTGTTAAAGCTTTGCATGACCCCTTAAACATCTTAGTATGCGCTTTCCCAGTTAACCGATATTTCTGATGGGCGACTTCAATTTTCCTTCTTTCGTGTGGACAGAGTGTAATCTATCCAGAATTCCATCATCATCGGAGTACAATGACTTTGTGAATTTTTGTTTAGATTTTAATCTCATTCAGTTGGTTACTCAACCAACCAGAGTAACACCGTTATCCTCTAACATATTGGATATCGTCCTGTCGAATCACCCTGACCTAGTTTCCCTGTTATAATATCTACGAGGGCTTAGTGATCATTGTATATTACACTTTTATATTAAAGCTGCAGCGCCGAAATCATCAAGTCACGTAAAACAAATTCGAGATTATGCAAAAGCTGACTTCGTCATAATGAACAATGATCTAGCAACTTTTGTTGACACATTTTAGAAGGATTCTCAGACCGTTCAGTGAAAGCGGATTGGCAAATGTTTAAGAATAAGTAGAATCCCTTACAAACCGGCATATTCCCCTTAGGACTGTACTCGAAGATTGCCAGTTTACGTGGTTTAACAGAACCCTCTAAAGTCTCACAAATAAAAATAACCGTTTATTTCGAGCAGCTAAATTTACCGCATGTGAACGGCGGTGGTCCAAATACCGCACTGCAGTTGAGACATATAAAGAGGAAGTTAATAAGGCCAAGTATGATCTTTTACGCGTACCCTACCCGATATGTTAATAAAAAGCCTAAAAAATTTCCTAACACCATGAATAAAAAAATTGATATTTCTGTTAGTCTAAAAAACAAAAGTCGGGATGTTATGCCACTTAAAGAGTGTGCGAATGTATTGAACCGAGTTTTTGTTGAATCCTTTACTAGAGACAGCCGCATGAAATGTCCACTCTTAGACATTTCAGACTACTTGCCGATGAACCCCATCTTGCTTGATTGGGCTCGTGTCGATCATGTCATTGAAACATTAAGGTTGTCGTCTTCAGTGGGATTGGACGGTGTTAATTCGAAGTTTTTGAACAATACTAAGCATTACTATTCTAGATTACAACTACACTTCTTGATCAGTCCATTACAGATCAAGTTCTCCCTTTAGATTGGAAGGTGTGGAAGGTTGTTCTCATTTACAAGACTGCTCACAAACATTCCCCTTTAAATAATCGCGATATCTCTAACCCCAGTGCGCCTTGTAAACTCCATGAGCATATAATATATCCCAACCTCGTCAACGTCTTAGAATTTAACAACTTATTCTGTCCATCCCAACGGAGGTTTCAAAGAACATTTTCATGCGAGACACAGCTTGTATCATTCACACATGACATTCACTGCACACTGGACCGAGGATCCCAGGCAGACTGCATTTTTCTAGATTTCTCCGAAGCGTTCCGTAAAGTATCTCATAAACTACTTCTTCTGAAACTGTCCAAACCTAACAAAGATGCTAAAGTTCTTGCATGGATTCATTCTTTTCTATCATTGCCGTCACAGTTTTTTACAGTAAATATTAGTAATTCTTTCTTTTCGTTTGTAGCCACTGGGGTTCCCCAAGGATTTGTTTTAGGATCTTTACTTTTTAATATATATAACGACCTCCCTCTTAATGTTTTCTCGTATATTTGTTTATTTGCTGACGACTCTGTGATTTACAGGGATATGCTTAATGATCACGATAACATCATGCATCAGTCTGACATTAACGCTATCTATCAGCGGTGTGTCGTATGGTCTATGACGCTTAATACTAACAAATGTAAGTCCATGCGTGTATCTCACCAGTGAAATTAAACTCGGAACTACTTTCTTAATCAGGCCTAGCATGACACGCAATCCTCTTACAAATTTTGAGGTGCACATATAGCTTCCAATCTCTAATTTAAAACACAAGTACAGTATATCACATCTAATGATAACCGTATGCTAAGCTACCTCAGGCGTAACTTTTCATTACCACTTCTTTCTCTCAAGCTATTTTTTTATAAAACTCTAGATCAACCAAAGTTGGAATATGCAGCGACTGTCTGCGATCCCGGACAAGCCACTCTCAGCAACGCGTTGGAAGGCATTCTAAATAGATCCGCTCGTTTTATTTTTTCAAATGATCATTATACATCTAGCGTGACTTCTACAAATCTACATTGTCACTCCCGCCCCTCTTCCTGCGGCGTAAGCGTTCACGCCTTTCTTTATTTCACGAACTTTATTTTTAAAACTCTGTGCTACGCGACAAATTAATCACTCGTTCCTTTTAAATTTCTGCTCGTCATGACCATCAGCACAAAGTTGAGGTACCTGTCGCTATCACAGCTACATTCCAATGTTCTTTCCTTCCTCGCACATTCCTAGACTGGAACCACCTTTCCTAACCAATTGTATCCATAACTGACACTGTACTTTTTAGGTCTGCTCTTACCGATATTGTTTTTTGTTGAGTGTGAATAACCATACATTACAGTGTTTGGATTCCAACATTGCTCTCCCCTCTGTAATGCCTTTGGGCCCTAAGGGTAAAGCAAATAAATAATAAAAATATATGTTTCTTAGAAATCGCTCAGCGCATTGTCATTGTTTACACGAAATTGCGAATATATGTCTTATTCGACTCGCTGGTGAAGTATTATAAATCGTATTTTATTTGTACGATTAACTATAGTGGTATATGGTTTGTTAGAATAAGGTCAGGCTGACCTTTATACCTCTTGCTTTTTGTTTTCTTTAAAATATTGTTCGTTGTGTTCAGGTTGAAGCAGCAAGAAAATAGCATAAATGCACACAAATTGGATAAATATAGATTGAACTTCATGAAGTTTGTATCTGCTTCTATGAAGACACTGTTAATGAAGACTCTGGTGGATTGTTCGACTTGAGAGTCAAGCGTGTGAGGGCTTTACCCAAATCCGTGATGGCAGATTGACGACGAATTAGCAGAATGATCCGTTAACAAAGAACGCAAACAAGAAACAATCTGAGTCCAAATGTTCTATTATATGCCGGGAGCGTGGAACCCACACTAAGATTAAGTGCATTCGTCGATGGGTCTAGATGATAACCTACACGAAAATGCAGCATTACTGCCGGTCACAAACTTGAGGTACCACCTAAATGTTAGTTTTAGTTCATTTTTAATGTTTATTTTTGCGACGTGGTTGGGTGGGTGTTCAATCCCAATAACTTGTAGCGTCTGCAGTGACTGGTTGTAACTGACAGAAATTATTGGTGGGTGCGCCGATAACACAAGTGACGAAGCGACTGAAACCACCGCGTTACTCTTCTAAGCATCATAATTCGCAGAGCTTGCGCCGCTCGTTCACTGCGCAAGTTTTTAATCGCGATATGAAAAGTACACATTTATCAAATATACCATCAGAAATATCACAATTTTGCAATATTGTTTAATTGCCCGTGCCTTGTAAAGTAATTCCCTTTAATACTGCAATTGCAAAAGTAATCTGATACAATTCATCCGAAAGTTCATTAGCAGATATTTGGTAATTTGCCAAAAAAAAACAACGGTTATTATCGCATTTAATGTCGGCCGCGCCTGTTAAATACTTGATAAAGAGGGTACTCGTCTAACTCTTACTTCCTTGTTCATGAAATATGTTGAAGTTTCTACCAAACACCCTGCATGTACGTTTATGGCGACGTTTTTATACCACGAACACTGTTTCCCCTTAAATTTTACCTTCATGTTGTTTCAATCTTCCTTGAATTTCTTTAAAAAATACTTTACACTAAAAGGAAATTGGGCCCTCTTTAGAAAACACTGGAACTTTTCACCATTCAAGCCGATATGAATAAAAAGTGCATTATGTGGCTATTTATCTATAAAAGAACTGCACTTCGTCAATGAATAAATCATCGTCACTTTTCGAACTGTTCTTATTTGGTATATCTGATTTTTCTTCAAGCTATATTTGACTGCATATATCGTGTAGTTTTTAATACACGAACAAAGTGCCTTCTTAGCTCAATATTTCGTAGTTCTCGAAAAAAAGCCGATTGTTTAAGTTAGTGGAAATGCTTTCAAAGTAGTCAATTGTGTCTAAACTCTACACGAGCTATTTTGTTTCTCTTTGAACTACCACATTTGTCACCCTTGGTGTCTGTAACTACTTTTCGATAGGAAATATTTTTGTTACCATCAAAGTTTATCACTAACTTTTTTAATAACGTTGTTTTGTTGAGCATGGTAAAAAATCTTTCCTCGGTTAGTACCTTTAATAATCCGCTTTCCCCACGAATCCCTGTTCATGTGCATGTTTTTGAGCGCTCTAGCACCTCAGCTACTAGCGCTGCCCAGCTTTATTTTTCGTTCTTCATACCAGCACACCGATTTGCTCCTTAAGATCAACACACCTACAGACGTTGTGCTGAATATTGTCGATTCTGTTTCTGATAGAAAGTCCCAGATGCCATAGGTTAGCAGACTAAAAATGCCAGGAATTCAAACAACGTCCAATAGTTACGCCATTGAAATAAATCGGAAGGTTTCATGGGTAATGTGTGACAAGACTTGTGAACGTCTATCTTCCACCTAGGCCAAGCGACGATGAGTAATATTTTAAATGACATAATATAGCATTCATCGCATCTTGTCCTCTACTAAAAGAAATCGTACTTAGGGCATTATCAAATGCGCATGGAATGACCGCAACATTCCTGTGGAACGCGGGAGGGAGCCTCTAAATATGTACAGGCGTGTCAAAGATGTCACAGGCAATATTTTGACAGTAAGTATTCGTGTCTAGTATAAGGTTTGTAGTGATATGAGGGCGCACAAATCTTACCTTTCTAAAAGAAGCAGAGACATAATGGCAATGGCTGGTGCACATTTTGTTGCTATGCTATTTGAAGCTGTCTTCGCAAAGGTCGACTAAAAAGCAATTCCCTCCCTTCTCCTGTATCAAACCATTTATATAATGCGTCGTAAACTTTGGCACCAAGTAAAAAAAAATAAACTATCTTCTTCCGCAATATTCCAGAAATACTCTTCTTTTACTGTTTTTGGTGTTGTTCACTGCTTTGAATAAAAAAGCATTTAAACGTTCTGACGGCGGAATCGTAGGCATCTAATTAACCAACGTGTGACATAGCATTACTTAATAAAAAAGAGCAATAACCGTTTCTAAATGTTATGTCTCGCCAGTACAGCAACCTTCTACGCAACTTAGAAAAACAAAGCATGCAAACTTCTGAAACAGATAGATGAACCTTTAGAGGTGTGCAACTACAATAAAAAAAAACTGCAGGAGGAGATATGAAAATAAAAAAAAATATTTGTTTTCTCTATCAACCATTTCCTTCTGTGATTTTGCTTGTTGGTTGAGTTAATCAATACCTTGTCATAAAATATCCCGTTGACGTCTGTCGATAAGGAACATTTTTCAGTAATTTTTAACTTTCAGTAATTAAATTTGTGTTAAAATTACTTCAAAACTGGGACCGATCCCAGGCACCTTTACAGTATTGCAGCACTAATGTAATGCTAGGCCTTTACAAATAAGATGTTACCTTAGTTAGAAAATATTTAAAATTGCTACTTTGTAAACAGCTTTATTGTACTAACCTGGATTATTCCAAATCAATCCGGATCCCATGTCATAAAACTCGTATTAGATAATGAGTACATATATAATAGTGACGAAAATTTCACGCTGTAAATTATCATCCTGGAAGTGGTGTCTACAATATGTGACGTAATATACATATCTTCCCTTTTAATTCAAATAACAAAAGTTACTGATCGTTATTATATTTGTTTTAACATATATTTTTACATGTCGGCAAGTGACAAATCCATTGTTTATATGTCCATGCTGCGGTCGTAAGCTTCAAGGCGGATTACTTGGGAACTTTTTTATGCATCGTTTGTTTACTGGAAGGGCCTTCTGGCTTGGAAGTGACTACCACGGTGCCTCATATTCTTATGATACCCTATACAGAATCAGTTCGCGTGCGCCCTTAACACCGTCATAAATCGTCAATATGGACAGGAGTCCAGCACGTTTTTATGGCTGACACTTGTACATTTTTTCTTGAAGCTTTGCATTGATGAAAACACAATTTTATTTGACAGAACACTTTCTTTATAATGTGTGTGGAGTCGGCTAGTGTCAGTGGTTGCCAGCTTGAGCAAGGCGTTGAAGACGAAGATGTGCTCATGCTTGCACGCTCACGAGAAATCTATCGAATTCTAGTGGGACTGTATAGATGCCAGGACCGGCTATGCTTGTGTAAATAGGAGCAATGAGAAAAAAGGTGTCAGAAATAAAGGAACACAAGCACGCCTACCACAGAGAAATGTAAGGAAGGACTAAAGTCAGCTCACAACCTTTCGCTTCATTGGCATCGTTAACGATTAAGCCGCCGGAATCCTTTTGCTTTACGTCTCCAAAATGAGTGTCCTATTTGAAAAAAACGCTTGAGCGTTTCCGAACAGCATCGGGACTCTGCGCGATTAATGAGGAACACCAAATTGACGCCCTCTTCTACATTATGGGCTATCACACAGGGGATATTCTCAGCACTTTCCGACAGTCCGCTGCGGATTCCAAGAAGTCTGACTTCGTACTGCAGTGGTGTGATAACTACTTCATCCCTTAGAGGAACCTAATTTTTGAGCGGGGGCGTTTAAACATGACATGCCAACAAGACGGCGATTCAATCAAAGAGTTCGCAACGACACTTCATGCTCTGTCAAAATATCGCGCCTATGGCAACCTGCAAACGTAACTGGTGAGAGACCCACGCGACGTCTCGTCGTCGGAATTCAAGACACAAAGCTCTCAGCAAAGCTGCAGCCTAATGCCAATCTAGCGCTTCATACAGGACTGTAAAATGCCAGACATGTAGAAGGCATATGTAAACAAGAGGTATGATTAAGCCAGCATCGAAATTCTAACATCCACGAGATTTCGTCCTCAGACAAATCAAGATATTCGACTCCAAACCTCTTTACAAGCAGTCGCGAAGATTTGGGTAATAGAAGATAATAGGCGCGGGAGCTCTGTTACGACTGCCACGCCTGACGCTGTCATGTATATTATTTTAAAACTCCGGCTGGCTTGCTTTTTCTTCGAATGATTTTCTTCTTCAAGTACCGTCAACTATAGCGGTGATCGCTACTGAACCATCTCGTCTCCGCCAAGCCATCAATGGGTGCCGTTTCCACCATCATCAGTCCTGTTAGGTCATCTGCCCTCTCGCACCGCCACACATCCTGCAGTGGATGAATTGTCACCACGCTGCGCTAGGACCAGGCTATATAACTACAGCTTCTGTCGAAATGACGCAAGTGGGCGCGCGAACTGTGTTACGACTAAGGCGCCTCACCCTGCCATTTTACCCTTTTACAGGTTTGTAAACGCTAGTCCTTGCATTATAAGAAATATAGCGATCTTTGTTTTATATTTTGGACAAAACCCCGAGACTGGGGAGAAAAAGGACAACACAACACAAAGTCTCAAATACAGCTGAAATTTATTAGACAGAATATTGTGGTTTTATAGGGTACAGGTGCCCTTGAAAACCAGAAGGAATAAAAAAGGGAGAGGGTGAACTTCTTTTTCCCGAACACACAAGAGAAACGGAGGACATGGACCAATAACCACACCGGTATGGTTCTAACTCAAACAAAAGGAGGAGAGGGAAGATCTCTTTACCCACATCGGTGAGGTCCTGATAACATCACAAAATAAAGGTCTGCAGGCTGGTGATCCATTAGGGAAAATATCGAACATAAACAAAGCCGAAAAACCCCAAATATTCGTCACACCCGAAACAAAGGGGCAGGGGTGAAACTTAAATCCGAAAAACCACATCCTACACAGATATAAAGGTGATCTCTAAACGATCAAATTTGTAGAAATATTTTCAACTCCGTGTCCAAAATAAAAGACGGCCTATTTGCTGCATTTCCGTGGCTAATAGTGAGGGACTCTTCTACCAAGCGTTTATGATCATCTCTCTCGGTCAACACAACCGATGTGGAATTCCATAGAGGTACACAATTATTACATTCCAACACATGTTTTCACATTTCAGAATACTGGTCTTTGTTTCTAATACAACGTTTGTGTTCAGTTAAACGATCATTGAAACATCACTTCGTTTGTCAAATGTAACATAACCCACAGACAAAAGGAATCTTGTAAACTATGCCCGGCACATAATCAACATATTTTCTCTGTGTTTTTTGGTACATCCAGTTCTGGCTGAGTTGAACGGGGTCAACCGATTTAGTTTGAAGTCATTCCTGAGCACAGGGGTAATGCCTTTTGAGCGGACGTAGCGAGATGGCTTCCTCCCTAAACGGTGGAAGAGAAACTGCAGCCGCCGCTTACTGAATGACTTCAAACTAAATCGATTGACCCCGTTCAACTCAGCCAGAACTGGATGTACCAAAAAACACAGATAAAGAGATGTTGATTGTGTGTCGGGCATAGTTTACAAGATTCCTTTTGCCTGTGGGTTATGTTACATTGGATAAACGAAACGATGTTTGAATGATAGTTTAACTGAACACAAACGTTGTATTAGAAACAAAGACCAGTATTCTGAAATGTCAAAACATGTGTTAGAATGTAATAATTGTGTACCTCTATGGAATTCCACATCGGTTGTGTTGACCGAGAGAGAGGATCATAAACGCTTGGTAAAAGAGTCCCTCACTAATATTAGCCACAGAAATGCAGTAAATAGGCCGTCTTTTCATTCGGACACGGAGTTGAAAAGATTTCTACAAATTTGATCGTTTGGAGATCACCTTTATATCTGTGTAGGATGTTGTTTCTTCGGATTAGGTTTCACCCTGCCCCTTTGTTTCGGGTGTGACGAATATTTGGGGTTTTTCGGCTTTGTTTATGTTCGATATTTTCCCTAATGGATCACCAGCCTGCAGACCTTCTTTTGTGATGTTATCAGGACCTCACCGAGGTGGGTGAAGAGGTCTTCCCCTCCCCCTTCTGTTTGGGTTAGAACCGTACCGGTGTGGTTATTGTTCCATGTCCTCCGTCTCTCTTGTGTGTTCGGGAAAAACAAGTTCACCCTCTCCCTATTTTCATTTTTTTTTTTTGGTTTTCAAGGGCACCTGTACCCTATAAAACCACAATATTCCGTATAATAAATTTCAGCTATGTTTGAGACTTTGTGTTGTGTTGTCCTTTTTCTCCCCTGGTCTCGGGGTTTTGTCCAAAATGTTAAACCATCACCAGCTTGTTTGCGCCCTAACTTTTTGTTCGTTTGTTTTATAGCGCTTTATTGAATTATACGTGTTTCAACTATTGAGAATTTGTGCTTTGTTACAATCTGGTGACGTTAAGCCAAATAGAGGCCCCGATGAGTAATTTCAACTAAAGGACTTACTGATCCTTATAATAACAAACAAAAAAATCTCGATGCAATTTTTTTAAACTTCAGCAAAGTCAGAAAGCAATTAAGTCCGACAATAAATCTCTCCTAGGAAAACAAGCCCAGCTAGAACACTTGTTCTCTATCATGCACCAGAGAAGTTCAACGATTGAAAATGAGCTTCAACTTCTTTTGAGACAAAGGCCTAGGCGTCTAGTATCAGAAATGCGCTCGCGGAGCACGCCACAGTAAGTGCCGCAATGACGCCTAGAGGTGACGATTCAGAAAACCGTTCCCGTCGTTGTAATTTGCTGTTTCGTGGCATTCCCGATGTACGCGTTGAGTTATGGTCATTATCGGAAGAAAAAGTGCTTACATTCACAAAAAAGTGTTTTGGTTTCACCTTAGCAATTTTTTACATTGAGCGAGCGCATAGAATTGATACAATTCAAGAGGAAAGAAATCAGCATACTGTAACTTGTTTTTCCTCTTTCAAAAATTTTAGCAATTATTCCAGAGTAGTTCTTGCCTGAAGGGAAGTTTGTTTTCACTATTGCAAGGCTTTTGGGAAAATACCCGCATTGCGCGCCACAACCTCCCCACTTTTGCCGAGCAGCAATCTTTGCCTTTTGAGCTTCGGCAGGACAACCTTCACATCGGCCCTAGACATTCATGGACGACAGCAGATCAGAGACCGCAAAAGAGCTCGCGAAATACGGGGATGACGTGGGGAGTGTTCCAACCGATAAAAACGGATTACAGTGCATAATTAATGCAATATACACAAATACACGTAGCGCCTTGCGCAAGCGTGACGATTTGTCATGGTTGATTCCTACATGTGACGCTTTTTTGTTCTACTTTCGGAAGCGTAGCTTCAATATTATATTGATGATAGTAAAATAATGCCCGATTATTAACATTTTTTACGTATCGGTGTGACAGAATGAACCGCCGAGGCGGTGGTGTACTTATCGCTGTTAACAAAAAGTAATTAAATCAATGGGTGTTAGCTTCCTATCATCTGGAGATTGGGTTTTCGTGGATAGCAATTATGGATTTATTTTTTATTCGGGCGTGTTACCGTTCTCCTAGCGCCTCACTTGATGTTACTAATCTTCGAGATGACTTGTCGATTCAGGCATTGCATCACGCTCGTAAACCTAATTTTTCGTTGATTTAATCGTACAAGGCATAGACTGGAAAGCACCGGCTCCCACTTGTTTGGAAGGCAGGAATATCAGCAGCGATTTTGGAGACCTGTTTTACCTTCAGTCTAACCCAGTTAGTTTCTTTCAGTACCAGAGTCACCGACATTAGCTATAATGTTCATGATTTGGTCAATACTACTGACCCATATTTATTGTATTCTCCGTCTCCCCTAGATTGCGTAAGGGACCACAAAACACTTCACTACGTAATAAATATTAAGCCACCAAATTCAGTGCACATTAACAAAAAGACGCTTGTTTTATGAGGGGCACTATGCCAAGATACACTCTCAACTCTAAGAATAATTTGTTAGACTTATTCATAACTTTAATAATCCTAGTGCTAATGAAAATAAGCAACTGTTTAAAGAAAAATCAACCGAGCTTCTGGAACTCAAATATTATCGCGAATGACATCTGATGAGGCGACAAATCGGCTGAAACTAAACCTTTATTAGGGGCGAACTTGTGTCCAAAACAACAATACGAAGAGGAAGCGTCGCTGGCGCCGAAGTTCCGCGGTGTAGGACGATTGAGTGGAGGAGGAGACTGACTACGGACCGCCACCCGGAGCATCTTTTTTATCGGCGTGTGTGTCTGCAACATTCGGCGTCGAACGTTCGGTGCGTAAAAATTCGTAACTTGATCAGACGACAAGGTTCTTGAACTTACAAGGACGTCAAGTTGAAAAAATAAATAAAAGAGGAGTCCGCTTTCTGGAATCGAACATGGAGCCTCCGCGCGATTAGACATGAGATCGAACTGTAGGCGGCGCTTTATCGAGCTTGTTGCCCCCACAGCCCAGTGTTTACTAACACAGCATAACAAAAGAAAGCGAACCTCGACTAGAACGGCCTGGGCACAAGCGCTTCGCTCAGCCCAGTGCTTTGGTCGCACAATGAGCGGCCTTCCAGGAAATTCCCTGGCGAGTACCACTTGTAGCTTCAAGAAAACGCAAGACCCTTTGTCCAAAGCTCGCCTTGTCGTGTCCGAATCCCTCATTATGCGAATACAAGAAAAAACTGCAACGAATGGAGTACGTTGGCGTCACCTCCCTCGTTAACGACCCAACCGGGAGTTGTGCGCACTCATGGTGATCATGCCAAAGTCATACACTTGGCCTCTTTCAAGGGGCTAAAGCTTTCTTTAAACTCGAGGCAGATTCCAATAAGCGGAGAAAGCAAAAAATCCAGCAGATTCATCATGCATTTAGGAATACATTTCTTCATCTCTTGTGCTCCTGAATACTTTGAAAAAACAGCTGTCAAACATCCTCGGAGTCAGCGTCGACGTCTGCCTCATAGATGATGTTCTGATCTGGGGCTCCAGCAAAGAAGAACACGACGAAAGACTACGAAACGTACTCCAGAGTTTTTGCCGTGCAGGGCTCACACTCAATTAGGACAAATGTTTGTTAGGGAAACAAGAACTCACGTTTCTTGGTCACCGCATAGATGGCCTGAAAATTCAACCCGACCACTCAAAAATCAAGGCCATTATCTACATGACACCACTTGAATCAAGGACCGAGCTGAAGAGAGTCCTTGCAATGGCGTCCTATCTTGCTCGGTTCGTTGCCTGCTTCATTAAAACGCTGCAACCACCCACCTTGGTACTCTCAAAAATGGAAGAGTTCGTTTGGGGACCAGTTTAGCAAAACGCCTTCGAGAAATGAAAAACAGGATTGTCATTTGAACCGTACCTTAATATCTACCATGCCAAGAAAGAAACCGTAGTGACCGCAGATGCGTCATCGTTTGGACTCGGTGCCGTCCACCGTCAATGTCAAGACGATGGTAGGTTCGAAGTTATTCCCTACGCCTCGAGACTCCCGACTGATACAGAATGATGCTATGCACAAATAAATAAAGAAGGTCTCGCCTTAGTGTGGGCGTGAGAGAAATTCAGCGACCACCTAGTCGGGAAAAAAGTACAAATAAGAGACTGACCCCACGCCACTCGAGAGTCTATTTTCCTCCAAGTCGTTAAACGACCTTACTCCACAACTTCAGCAAATGAGCATGATCACAATGAGATACACCTACGATGTAACCTACGTTCCAGGAAAGAATATTCTGGTCACCGACACACTCTCAAGAGCACCTCTTCGCCTTGAAGGATCATTTGAACTAGAAGAAGAGGTGGATGCATTCGTGTTTTGTTTAGTGAGGTCAACCATACCGGCGGCCAGCTCCAGTCTCCAGTGGATGATAGACAGCCAGAAAACGAACTCGGTATGTCTGCGCATGAGAGACTATCGCAAGACAACATGACCTTGCCGGCGTGACCTCGACAGCGAAGTTAAAGCCTTTCTACCCCTTTCCTTACCAGTTCGCCATCGAAGCCGATTTGGCTGTGTTCGCAACTGGAATCTTCGAGCCAACGTCTTGCAAATTTCACTTTCTGCGTCTTCTTCAGGAAGCACACTTTGGTACTGATAAGAATCAGGCGGGAGCTAAACACACAATGTGGAAGCCATGAATTACGAAACAAATTCAGGACTGAGTTAAGAAATGTCACAGTTCCATCGAGGCATCAACGGACAAAACGTTGCCGCTAAAACCAATAGAATTTCTTGAGAGACCTTGGGACCTTGGCAACGGAGGGCGTTGGATTTATTGTACCAGAGGAGACAGCGGTGGTTGTTCATGACCGATTATTTTCTAGATACTCAGAAATCGCTCTTGGAGAACACAACCGCACAAGTCGTAGGGGCCCACTGCACGTCTGTCTTCCCTCGGCACGGAATTCCAAAAGTTTTCTTATCGAACAATGGACCACAATTTACACAAGTTTAAACCTCAAAGTTCGCCAAGTTTGCTAAAGAATGCAGGTTCTAAGATGTTAACTGAAACCCCCATCATATATGAGGTAGCGTACTTACGGAGGATGCAGTAAAAGTATTAAAAACCTTCATGAACAAGACAAAATACCCCTATGAGACCCTGCGCTCGTATCGAACTACAGCCTTGTAGAAAGGATACAGCTCATCTGAGCTGCTTATGGGACGCCTATTGCGGTCAAAATATCTGTGCCGAACAAACTTCTGAAACCAGCCATCTCAGACGTACAGTAGCTCAAAAATATTTGAAGCAGATTACCGACTCAAGCAAGAGTCGGCCTGCGACGAAGCCACGGAGTCCGAAATGTGCCAGACATTGCCGATGGAGTAGACGTATGTGTCGTTGATCTCCACCTCAAGGGTACCGTGCAGGGTCCAACGTGGCAGCCACGCTCATGTCTCGTGGACACTGGCCAAAGTGTAGTGCAAAGAAATCGTACACATCTCATACCCTAAACAAGTGAACCCTCTCGCACCGTCACAGGTTCAGTAGACGCAACGTATGGAGATGCTACAGGCTGCAGGAGGGATGTGGGAACACATCACATCTTTACAAGAGAATAGAATGCTGCATTAGAGCCCTTTCGAACGCTTCATTAGAGTCCTCCTCGATATCCAGACGAGTGACAAACCATAAGGGAAGGGAGATTCGTGGTGTCGGCTTGCGTCGGTGGGGGTCAGATCGAGCGAGTTGCAGAAGACGAAGAAGTCCTTATGCTTGCACGGGCACGAGATATCTATCGAATGCTAGCGGGACTGGAACGATGCCAGGACAGGCTATACTTGTGTAGAATAGGAGCAATGACATAAACCATGTGCACAAGGTGTTTTATAAATATCGGACAACGAAAACAATGGTTCCCCAGTTACTAGTAGGAATGATAATATCAAGTATTGGCACCTGACATCAAGAAAGCTTGCGCCGCTTTTGAGTTGAAATATCGTCTGCTAATGACGCCGGCTCTCGCCGCCGTATGCATGTCATTGGCGGCAGTTGGCTTCGCGACCGCTTGCGCCATCTCTAGTTTCCTGAGCCAAACGGTGCCCTATTGTTTGAAGACCGGTGGCTTCGCAGCGTTTCCATACGAGTTAAGCTTTTTCTTTTTTGTTCATTTTTCCTCAGCTACGCTAGCTTTTTTGCAATTTTAATAGAAGAAAAATGCATTCCCTGTGGGCAACGCTGCACAAGATCGTAGCGCGATAGGTTAAGAAACCGATTTTTTCGGTCCATTTAAAGAGCCTGGCTGCTATTTGAGACAACCCTGTATTATTCAAAAGAGAGGGAAGGAAGGAATAGCTCATAAAACTGTAAACGAATAAGCCAACTCAAAAATGTATCGGGCTGTGTAGTAAATACTTTATTAAAAGCAACTTTGTATTACCTGTTGCTTCAACTCTGTTGTGTGAGTGCTGGTCTCATAAGTAAAAAATTGATATTAGTTTTCGTTTTTTTAACCAATAAATGTTTCCCGAAAACATCTGGCTCGCGCCTCGGTGACTGACTGCCAGATTAGATTAAACTAAATGCCTACCCAACGTGATTTGAAATACAACGAAATAAATCCTGTATTACAGCTTATTTGTTGTTCCAAAATGAGTAAATAATTGATTTAGCAGGTGTTCAAATCTTGAAAGCGCGGTATGCAAAGTTCAAATAACCTGTCAGAATACAATGCATGCTCTTAACTTTAAGGTTTAATGCGATTGAAGAGAATGTTTCCGGTGTGCTAACCGATTTTCAGTCCACAATATTATACTGGTCTTAGGACGTATTAAGCTATATAAACGAAAATATAAATAACTGAAGTTTGTCTGGTTCTGTGATAATTACAGTACAATTAATGATCAGCATTTAATCCTTTATCCGGAGGCCTCTTATTTACAGACCATATTTGTTTGTTTTTCATGCGCGACTGTGTCTATTGAGGATCAGCTAACCCAACATCTGAGACCAAACATTCCTGTTGAGCTTCAGAATCTCTACTTCAGGCAGGTTCTCATTTCTTTTCAATTGCCTTTCTCGCATGACGCAGTCCGTTGGAATACAACATCTGTATCACGCCTGAAAATAAACTAAGTTGGTTTAGAAATGTTGGTCCCTCGCACAATAAATGAATGATTGGCGGTGACTTCTTATATTGTATTAAACGAGTATGAATCTCTACCAGACGTCATTTCTTAACGTATCGAGCTCAAAGTCGTGGTATGCTTTTTTATGTTCTAAAATATAACGCGATTTCAAGTTTACTGCTGCCTAGTTTCAAGTGTTTATAGAAGGGTCAACTTTAATATAACGGAAAAATATCGATGTGTCTTTGTACTCAATGCCACGACTACGCTGTTTATGCTTTCAATACTTTTGGAAGAATAATTTATTTTATAAGGAAACAACTTTATTTTTACCCTGCGAATGATGAAGAGGTAAATAATCGTATCAACACATATATTCGGTGTGAATGAGTTTGATAGTACATTGATTAACTCAAAATATTAAAATATATAATAACATTAACTAACAATGCTTGAGTGCAACTAAGTAATAATTGTTATGGTTGAGCTTGAAAATGCAGAACAAATATCGATTAATAGCACTCCCTAATTGAGGAATCATTTATGGGGCCCACCGAGATTTCAGAATGGTCTTTAAGTACCTTTAACAATTTTTGAGAGGTCCTAGATTTCGTCGAAGTTTTCAAAGAAGCTTGCGTTACCCTTGAAATATGTTTGAGTGGTTGGAGAAGCAAGTAATATTTTTAGAGGCCTAAACGGTATATCGCAATATATTTTCGGGAGAACACGTGACGGCTCAAAACAGCATGAACAATTCTGTGCAACAAATCACGTGACCCTTCAAGATATATGTCGGGGAAGCCGCTTTGCCATTTTGTGTGAGCCGCAACGGGTGATCACTCAGGGTATGCTTCCTGTCCAGCACTTGGGATCTATCTTCTAAATCAGGCTCACAGCACGGATAAGGAAGAAGGCTTCTCAAAACCGTGTTTCTTTTATCACTTTTCATGTCCGGCATTGGGAGATTCTCCAACGAGAGAAAATGATGCCAGGGACGCGATCGCGATGGCACAAGGGACGGCACCATGATCGTGCATGGGATTTCGTGAAAAGAGTTGGATGCTGGTTCCGCATTCGTTGTTTTTGCTGAAATCGTTACTAACAGGAATTGTGTGTGATTTTCTTGGTTTTAGAAGTTGATGTAGCGTAGATCTCAGAAATTTACGGAGCGGAATTGTGACTACCTCGAAATATATTTTTGGCAACACAAAGATTAGTTGCAGCTAGTTGTTTTAACCTTTCTGTCTGCAGCTGCTTGCGCTGTGGGTTTTAGTACACGCTGGTTCTTATTTGTTTGCTGAGCTTCAACATGCATGTAAAACTTAACATAAAATCTTCCGATTGCGTTTAAAGCAATAGCATTTTGTGTGTGTGGTTAATGGTCACTGTGACATCAAAGGGGTTGAATGGCTTTGGGGGCCTGAGAGGCTGCAAGTCCTGAAGTGGTTTGCAGGGCTGCACTGGTATGAAGTGTCTAAGTGGTTTGGTATGCAGAAGGGGAGGTGTCTGAACGGCTGAGAGGGTCCCATAACACAACCGGGCTACAAAGTTTTTTTTCAATAGGTTCAGCAAAGTGGATTAAATAGTATTGATAAAAAAATCTTGCCAGAAAGTTAAAGGGCGTTTTTTATAAAATAGTGGGAGAGTATCAAATCAGTGGCACTAGAAAAAGATATATTTTTAATAAATATTCAAATCAAAATAAATACATATAAGTATGGCAAAAGTCGAGATCAGGTGGTTTTCCTCCTGATGAACCTGTACAAAGCCTTTGATCAAGTACTACAGAGTTGTTTTTATAAACGTTTAGAGCATGTAAATTTGGGCGAATTGATTATGCGTTTTTATTTTCAAATCGCATACCACGTATGTACCACCCACTTATATTTAATGGAAAAACAAAAACCTGCAGGCATATATTGTGTTTCGTGAAAAAAAGGTTGCCAAATGTCACTTCTATTTTTTAGCATATTTTTAGACAATATAACAGTATTAGCTCATTGCGCGATTCAGAATATTTAATATTTGAGATTTCAAAAAATTGAGATATAATAATCACGGCAATCGTGTGAGAGAGGATGGGTGTGTCGTTTGCTCCAAAAAATAGGCATGCAAAAAAAAAAAGAAAAACACTCTGTATCTTTACATTCACCGAAGTATTGAAGCAAGAGGAATATCCATGCTTGCTTTGTTAATCACACGATATCGTTTCTTACCATTCCAGAAGGAGCACAGAGATGAGGACAATGGTTAGCGCGCGCATCATGGCAATGCTATCAGAGCCTGTCTTCACAAATATTGCTGAGAGAAATCTCATAACTGCGTCTGTAACAGAACCTTTATATACGGCTCCGTGAATTTTGAGACCCTTCAAGTAAAACATGACGTCATCTTCCGCATCACTGCTGCAATTTTTTTTTTGTTATTCAGATTCCGAGGCTGTTCAGTACTTAAACTAAAATAAGTTTAATTGTTTACATAAATGTTGAAATTTTAGTATCACATGCACCAGGGTGAGTTATAAAGGTACGTTAAAAATCAAATAAAAAACACTGAAATATTTGCATTATGTGCAGGTTCAGCGTACCTTGGTGAATTAAAACAAAAAGCGTGTGGAAGAGTCAAGGGAACAATGGAAGGATTTACGAAGAATGGAATGGTCAACCGAACAGCCACGTTTGTGTAAACGACTTCCCTTTATGAAAGATCAACGAACCTTTCTTGTAGTTATGCACGAGCAATAAAAAAACGACGTAAGAACGAATGAAGGAATCATTAGCTTTTTGTCTTTTCCGCATTCTTGAGAATAATTTCTTGTTGCTTAAGTTAGCACTATCTTGTAAAAACAAACTTAGCTTTTGAGTCACGCATTATTTAAAACTTTGAGCAATTTCAGTTTTTGCAATTACATTTGTGAGTAAATAAAAAAAAATCAGGGATACATTTTGCTAAAGCTAAATCTTTTTTCTATATAAAATATAATATTACTTTAGCCCCGTCGAATTCAATACAACTATTTCCTTATACATGGTTAAAGTCACCGAAACGACGTGAGGAAGCTGCAGAAGAATACATCATACATGATAGATGGTGACCAACTAGCCCAGCTCACTACCCTTAAAACTATTTCCTTTCTTGTGCTAGCCTAGTTTATTCCACTTAAACCTTGTACTGATGTTACAAGGCTCATGACCGACCTCGGTACATGGAAACTCAGGTCGTTCTATAGCGGTCAATATTAACTGAAGCAGTCCTTCATTTCTATTTTGTCTAAGTTCCAGTTTTGGAGAGAGCTGTGGCCCGAACTAGGAATGGGATGCTAAGTTAAGTTATATTAATATGATAGTATTACCTGCCGAATGGAGCGTAGCCGGCATTGTCTGTAACCGTCTGTGGCAGCGGAACGGCACCTGAATTCCCATTGGCTGAGACGCTTCATGTGGGTCCATATCAACGCGGTCATTGTTGTTAAGGAGCGAGCCGAAGTGCTGGCAACGCAGCGGCAGGGGCCGACGCAAGTATGCGCTGACCTGACATTAGGCCTAACGTTAGACCTAACGTTACGCTTAGAGGTCTAACGTCGTCAACCGGCACGCAGAGCTGTCCGATGTGAGAGGAGGGGACGGGGGTATGCGGTGGAATAACGCTACGCCTAACGTTACGCTTTCATGTCTAACCTCGCCAACCGGTCGTTTGAGGTCGTCCTAGATATCATTTTTAAGCGTTGTCCTTGACGTAGTCCTAGAGGTCGTCCTAGACGTCATCGTCTAGGCGTTGTTCTCAACGTCGTCTTTGACGTGGTCCTTTAAGCGTCGTTCGTTACGTCGTCCTAAACATCGGCATGAGGTCGTCCTAAAGGTCGGCCTAGAAGTCATCCTAGACGTCGTCATATAAGTGTCGTTCTCAACGTTGTCCTAGACGTCGTCCTCTAGGCGTCTTTCTCGACGTCGCCCTTGGCGTCGTCCTTAAGGTCGTCCTAGATGTCGTGATAGAAGTCGTCCTAGATGTCGTCCGTGGTGTCGCCCGGGCAGCACAAGGTGTTGGGCCAATTTTGGTAGAGCATTGGCAAAAAAGGTCCAATGATGGTCCACTTTAGCCAATCTGCTCCCAATATTGTCTCTGCCATTATATAAAATCTTCAGAGATGGCCCAGCTTCTCCAAAGACCAACCAATATTGGAAGCATATTGACATAAAATGGGCAAACTTGGCTTGTCAGTTCCATTCGCTTGCGAATATTGGATGAACACTGGCAAAACATGGGCAATGTTGGCCTGACAGTTTCATTGGCCTGCGAATATTGAACACTGGCATAAGATGGGCAATCTTGGCCTGTCAGTTCCATTGGCTTGCGAATATTGGAGGAATACTAGCGTAAACCGGACAATGTTGGCCTTTGAGTACCCTTGGCTTGCTAAATTGGATAACCACTGGAATAAAATGGTCAACGTTGGCCTGTCCCTGCCGTTGGTATTCCAATATTTGATGGGGACCGCCATAAAATGGACACTGTTGGCTTGTCTGTAGCATTGGCATGCCAATGATGGATAAACACGAGCTTTTAATGGTCACTGTTGTCCTGTTAGTACCATTGGCTCATCGTGATTTCAAGAACACAGTGGCATATAATGGTCAGTGTGTGTTAGTCTGACAATACCATTGGCTTAATAGTGGAAGCATGTAGGAATAGGTTGGTTCTGGCGTGTTCGGTTTACCTCAACAAGTTATAATTGCGTGAGCGTTTGTGAATTTTATGTTATTTTGTCAAAGTGCGATTCAGGTGCTTTTTTGCAAAATAAATAAAAGAATTAGAAGGTACAAAACGTAATGGCGATATTTTGTTCCTTCACTGCGCATATTAAGAAGTCGCCAGCGATATGGGCTCATCAGGACCTCTAACTGGAAAAACAAATCCATGTCCGCGTTATAGAGCTAACATAATAGATTATTATGTCGACTCTATGATCTCGACAGAAAAGTTTCGTACCTAACTACGGGCTTGTGGACTGCAGCTCGTGTCAGTTGAACTTCTTTGCGATTGACTCGAACAAGGCACTATTCTGAAATGTGGTTATACAGTGACAGCTCTATTACTTTACGGCACTACTGGTGCCACAATAAAAGCCCTAATGTCTCCTACATGGCGCAAAGGCATTGATAGCAGACGACAATGTTGGTCTTGATTTAGAGTCTAGCCGGATCGTCCAGCCGGATGTGGTCTTGATTAAGAGTCTAGCCCCTTTTTCCGCATTTGATTTATCATTGTCCCTTTTTAATTTTGACATTAGGCTCCGAGCTGATTTCGGAGTTTCGTGTCTCTCAGTCCCCTTTCGTCCTCTTGCTGTAGAGTTTTCATGTCTAAGCAATTTCTACTGCATTGGTTTCTGAAAACCCGGATAACAGATACCAGCAGAGACAAACAAAATAATTTGAGAGAGAGAGAGTGTGCAGGGGAGGGTCGCGCCGACGGCCTCGGAAATGCTTCGGAAACGCCGAGAGATGGTATTGAGAGAACAGTTCCCCTCCAGTTTTCCCCACGCCGTCACTAATCTCTCAAAATTTCTCCTTTGTGAGCGAAGAGGAGTCGGCGTTCTTGAGGGAGAAGGACACTGCGCATTCCTACGCTGACAGTGCCGGAAGAGCTACGTGCCGGCCGGACCAGCCATCACCTGCACCGCTCTCTGCGCATGGTTACAGGAGAGATCGTAATCACGTGATTAAAAATAGACGTGCGATTGGTTCACCGAGCTTCTCAGCTTCCTCTACACTCTCAGCTTAGGGGCGATGGAGTCCAGCCCACGAGACAAACCCACACACGCACACAGAAAGTGGGATTGCGTGCACCAAGGCTACACGATAATTAGTGGAAAACAAACAGCGCAGGAATGAGGACAGAGTAGAAGGCGGTAGACACACACAGCGCTGTGTCTTCCGCCTTCTACTCTGTCCTTGTTCCTGTGCTGTTTGTTTTTCGCTAATATGAATGACCAACTAGCCCACTCGTCAACACTACACGATAAGCTAGCGACTGGAACACGGTGGGGGACGGTCTCCTCAATTTACAACACGCGCATCCGCGAACTGCAAGTGGCCAGATGCGCTTCGCTATTTATGTATGTTTGTTTGTTTGATTTTGTGTGGCAGAAATAGCTCTTTTCTCCAAGGAACAAGAATGGGAAGATAATCATGTGGATATCCGGACACCGTGGTGTCCGTTTCTAAGTTGTCTGAGAGCACTTGATTGCTTAGCAGACAGCTTTTATCAGGCGAAGCGGCTCGGCATCTCCGCCATCCACGCTACCCTATACTGGAACCGCCAAGAACGGTGATTCTAGAGTTCCGA